>JAQQAE010003308.1:0-20467 GCA_029823295.1 Pseudamia nigra | reverse complement strand
TGCATATAGCATCCCTAAGTCAGCCATCAGCCAGGACGCGTCCTTCCTACCAGCCCTCTTGCCATAGGCATGGGGATTAACTCCTTTTGGATTAGAGTGAATTAATTTTGTGCTTACACCATTGGAGGCGGGATTACAGAAGGATCCATGTCTCTTTATGGAGAAGGGGGAGGAGGGGCCTGAGGGTTAAGATGGAAAGATAGAGAGGTGATGGCACAGGGTTGAGAAAGTGAATAAGGCTGCAGAAAGTCACAAAAATATGCAAATGAAATTTAGATATGCCACTACTGCATACTGTGTTGTATGGATGTCTAGTGGAGAGTATTAGCTCTTTATTTTGAAATGTATTACTGTATCTGGGACAGGAAATGCATGATGCTTTCTTGTAGGTGGGGCAATTCACTCGGCACTATTGCACCTCTCCATGTTTACAGTTTCTATGTCTGTCTGGGCAGCTTCTGTGCACCAGATGGGACTTAACTCCCTCCTCCCACTGACACTCCTACTTTGACATGGCGGTCTAGTTATGATAATGATGGCTGCTGTCTCTGCCCCTCCCCACTGCCACCACCATCATCATCATCACTCCCCCAGGAGCTGCACCTATCATTCTCACCATTCTTCCATCCACACCTCCTTGTCTTGAACCCCCTTCACTACATCTATCCTTGTTGTATCCTTGTTGAGTTGTTTTATCCCTGCTCATGTAGAGTGCAGCGTGAGAGAGTCTAAAGGGATGAACTGGCTGAATTACAGGATGAGGGGCCTCACACAGAAGAAAAAGAGGAATTGCAGGATAGATTTAGAGAATCATATTGTAGCCTGCTGCATCCTCGCTGTAGGCCCCCAGATGAGGCCCACTGTCAAGTGCAAGTCATATTTATGGAGGGCATTGAATAGGCTTGACACAGTGAACCCCACACTGTAAGGCCATCTTGACAAAAGCATCATTGTTCACCTTTCACTGAATTAGAGTTATTATAGTGCTAAAATGGACGTCAGTTTGTATTTTCTTTAACCTCTCAGTTCAGTTTTAGTTTGAGAAATTTCAGTTTAGTTTTTAATTTAGTTAAAATTCAGGCTTTTTAGTTAGAAGCTGAAAATGTCAGAATCAATTAATGAATGATAGTAAAGATATAATTTACTGAACAAAACTAATTTTTATCATGCATAGTACGGATGCAGGAGTTGGAATATTTAAAGTGACTGTTTAGCTGACATACTGTTTTTGTGTTTTTTTGTTTTTGTTGTTCAGCTTTAAAATGTTGAACAAATCACTCTTGATTAAATAATAAAGAGCCAGTATAAATAACCAACTAATTAATGGCTAAAAACCCTAACCCGCGGGTCTGCAACCTATGGTAACAGAGCCACATCTCACAGAGACCCTCTCCAGTGGTTCCAAAACATTCCTATGTTATTCAGTCATAAAAAATGTGCTTACTTAAACCTAAGGTCAGGACTCATAACGGCTTCTTGTTTTTGTTAATTTAGTCATATTTGTTCATTTTCATGTCTATTTTATTCATTTTCTGAATATTTTCTCCATTTTCATTATGTTTGTTATTTTTGCTCATTTTGTGTTTATTTTGTTCATTTATGCCAATATTTTTATTTAATGCTATCACTTTGTGGATATTTTGTTCACAGTTTAGTTTGTTTTATTGATGAAGTCCTTATTTTGTTCATTTTTGATTTGATGTCGTGAACGCCAGCATATGCTGTTTATTCTTCTCTGTCTTATTTTTTGCTGACTTTTGTTTTCAGCAAATTTTAAAGAAACTGGGTTGCGATGTCAGCATTTGCTGGTCCAGACAGACCTTTATTTTCAACTTTCTGGACAAAAATGGCACCTTGGATAGTAAAAGTTGACCCTGACCCTACCCCCATCCTAACCATGATAAAAAGGTAAAACATAACATACACAAATGCTGTGTCAAAAAAACTTTAAGTTAACAGCACATAAATATCTGCCACTGAGATGGTAAAATGACATTCCAAACGACACTTGTTTTGTATTCGCTGATTCCAGATATGATATCTGCAGACATTGATATTTGGTGCAAGTATTGGTGCATTACTAGTGCAAACCCAGCACAGCTCAACCAAGTGCAGAGCTCAGTAATTAAAGTACCTGCAATACTAGTTCTTTGTCATTGTGCCATTCATTGTAGCTTTTATATAGCTGATTATTTGTTTACTGCTAGTTTTAGTCTTGTTACCTATCATAACCCTGCATCCATGTCTTTAGGTATTTCCTTTAATGCACTTCATCATTGTACCTATAGCATGTTGATCACTACATTACTGTGCTGATTATGTTTACATATAAAAGCCCAACTAGGGATACAAGTTGAAAATTAGCAATCGCTATAAACTCTCTGTACAGCACATCAGTTGCACTCTTTATCACCTCTGCCAAGGAGGTTTTTTTTTTTTCACTGTTAGTTTATTTATCTGTCTGTTTACACCATAACTAGCAAAATTGTGAACTGATTTGGATGAAATTTTCAGGATAGGTCAGAAATGACACAAGGACCAATCGATCAGATTCCGGGATTATTCACCGTTGTGAGGTAGAGTCAAATTCAACATTTGTCCTTGTAACGCTACAAATAGCACACAGAAAATTTAGCCAAAAATGATAGTATTACACCAGATAGATTCTATCAAACCACAAAGTGTTATCCTGATATGGGCAATATTCTAGATACAGTGATCCACAATGCTTATACTTACAGGGGTTGAGGAAAATAGCTGGTGTAAGGTAGTAAATAAAGCTGTAGACATGAAATACCAAATTGTAGTGGAAAGTCTTCTGATTCAGTAATGTGTCCATGGATTTGACATTTTCAACATTTATGGAGCTAGATCCAGTAGAAAACCACTATTACGGAAATATTTTTGGTAAATAATTAAACTATAACTGTATGTGATTCCAAATGCTAATGGTAGATTTTAATGGTCAACGAGTCCAATAATGAGGGTCAAATAAATTTAAGGATATTATTTTTGGTACAGTAACATTAGGGGGAAAATGAGCATAGGTTGAAATAATAATGATAGGTTTTCACTATGAAGAGAAACTGAGCTGCATTGGTGGAGGTCTGTGCTCTCTGAGTGCTTTCCAGTAATGGAACTATGTTAAACTGTATCATCCCTATTCTGTTCTATTCTATCATTTCTCCCATCTTGTGCCTTTAGCTGTATCATGTCTAATCATAGCATTAAGTGGTGTCCAGTGTCAGGCTGAAGAGGCCAGCGGAGGATCAGACAGTAGTGTCAAATCTGTTTGTGGGTTTGAGACTTACGAGAATACTGGGTGTCACAAAGTCAGAACTGCTGACCAGAGTCTGAATGAACATATGTCACCACCGTCCACTGAAAGGGAGTTCCTCCAAGTCCTCCTAGAGCGGCTTAGAGCAGGATAAGACTGGCAATCTGCAAACAAGTCTGCCACTTTAATAGGCATGCAGGATGTGCACACACACTTAAAAAGACACATGCATATTCCAATGCTGATGTGAATATGTGTTTTTTTCCACTAGTTCCTGGACCACCAGCTGGCATCAAGGCAGTTCCTTCCTCTCCTAATAGTGTGGTTGTTTCTTGGCTACCTCCTCACAAACCAAATGGTGTGATCCGCAAATACACCATCTACTGCTCCAGTCCCGGTTCTGGACAGCCGGTAAGTGTCTCTTCCTTTGTGGGTGTGCCTTACAAGAGGCCAGTACCAAATGTGGACAGGAAAGGAATTTATAAACCCTCTTGAAAATGTGGCAATTGAAATATTTAATTTGCTACCAGCATTATTCATTAAACCTGTTATGTGTGTGTATCTGTGTGCATCTCTCTTTCACTGTGTTTGCACCACCACTTTATTTCCTGCCCTCCCAGATGAACAGATGAGGTTGTCTTGGCAACGTGATGAGACGTAGATATGCAAATGAAGCAGAGAACAAGCTCACACATGCACACTGCCGCATCAGAAGCTCACACACACAGACATCACATTTCAACGTTTTCTATTTATACATATATGTGCAGTTTTATTTCAGTTGAGGTTAGAGCATGTACATGTGCACACAAATAACAGTGCACAGTGAAATCTGATCGCAGACTAGATATCACTTTCTTATTTTTCACAAATACTCCTCCCTCTCTGTGCATGAGTGCCATGTAAATGAGCACGGGCATGGAGTAGAGAGGGAGGGAGGGGGAAAGGAGGTTGAGAGTGAGAAAGAGACACACCATTAGAGGTAGGAAGGGAGAAACCGAGGGGAAATGAGAGAGAAAGAAAAAAGAGAGAGGGAGAGAGAGAGAGGGTGGGGGGGGGGTGAGAGACAGGCAGCGAAGAAGGAGGAGCAGAGGAGGGTATCAGTCACATCGAGATGAGAGTGCTTTTGTTCGTCTTTTCATTATCTCCCTGTATCACTCCCTGGATCACCACAACACCACTGCTACGCTGGAGGAATGTTCGAACGCACCCCCTCCACACACACGCACATACACATCCACGCTCCTCCTTCCCTCTGTCCCACCATCCACTCCTCTTCACTGAGCTAGACAGAGAGGGATAGAGGGAAAGAGGGAAAAGCAAATGGTGAACGAATTGAACACGGAGAGATGAACAGATTCAAGAGATAGAAACACAGAGAAATCTGTGTTGTTCTATGTGTTTGTGGCCCTGCAGGTGCAGAAACATCTACATATCATTTATCCCAGCACTGCAGCCTCAAATTGTATTTTATTTTATAATCAGTTTGTGAAATCTGGAGTCATTTGATATTTTTCAGTACACTTCCACTGGTTTTTTCTTGAATGATTCAGTATTAGGGCTGCACAATTTGGTGTCATAGTGGTGGTGTCAAGTCATATTGCAGTTACTGAGGGCAATATTGCAACTGAGCTTTGAGTCAACTTTCTTGATTGTCGTGGAAAATACAATCAAGAATACTCCATAGGTGCTGCTTTAGTCAAGCATAAAAATGCAAAAAAAAATAATAATTGGAAAATAATAAAGATAAATTAGAATTTGGAAAGAAATAAACTAAAAAACAAAAGCAAATTCTGACTTTATTCTTCCATATTTTACATAGAACCCATCACCATATAACAGAGGTTGTGTTATTTTACATTTCCGAAAACGAGTTCACGCCAATCCCTAAGTCTGGACATTTTTGTTTTTTACAACTTTTCAATTATGATATGAATTGCAGTGCTGTTGTACATAGAAAATAAGGAAATACATAAGTCTGATTACATTTTTTTAAATTCTGTTACAACTGTATAATTTTGAATTACTTTTGGATTTGTTTTGGTTAGAAGCTGGGAATACCTGGTGTTGTTTTCAAGTCCAATTAATATATTTAAATTAACATTTTAAAGTCAAGTAAAAGAAAGGCTCCTTTTTATCAATGTTATGTAGATCATTTGTTAGAATACATGTACTGTACATACTTAAGAATGAGAATCAAAATGCACAAATTAAAGATGGAATATAGAGTACTGTGCAGAAGTGTTAAGCACCTTGGTTTTGTTGTTTTAGCAGACTATGACCATAAACATGCATTTCTCTATAGAACCAGAATACACATCAACATTTCAGTTTATCCACCATGAAGTTTCAGTATTAAGTGTTACCTCCCTTTGCACTTAAGATGTCTTTAACTATTTGGGACAGAAAATCATAGATCTAACGACTTAAATCAGGTTTCAATCAGCACGTCAGTATTGTTTGTTCTACTTCTTACTACAGGAATGGACGTTACACTAAATATGGATTTTACCTGTTGAAGACATTTTTAATTTTTCCGTTTTCATACTGGGCAGATATTTTCTGTATTTTCATTGACAATCCTACAAAAACAACAAACCAGACATGGTTGTTCTACCCTCATAGTGACTTTTGGCGTCATTACAAACTTAGTAACAAGATAAGACAAGACAACAATCCCAAGATACCTAAAACATTTGCACTGTATCTAAAGGAACAAGAGTATCAAAGTATTGCCAAAAAACCATCTCTTTTTATTTGATTTTTCTTTTGTGCAGTGAAAAAGCCGTCCCACACTCAATCAGCTCCTTTGAATCACTTGTACCTGCTTTATTTTGATACATTCCCTTAATTTAATAGAGTTTGTAGAAGAAGACCTGACCTAAGCCTGTGGTGTCGCTGTGGGATTGAGCTGTTTACATGATATGCCCTCTGTCCTAGGCACCCAGTGAGTATGAGGCCAACCCGGAGATGCTCTTCTACCGTATCACGCACCTTACCCGTGGTAAACAATACCACATCTGGGCTGCAGCCGTGACAACTGCTGGCCGCGGCAACTTCAGCGCAAAGGTCACAGTGGAGCCTGCTGGGAAAGGTGGGTCCTCCAGGCAAGCTTGTAGATGAAGAGAAGGGTAAAGAGATTTCTATAAAGGTTATGAGTGGGAGCACTTCGCAGATGACTGTAAAAGAGCAACCTGATCTCCTGTACACATGTTGCTTTTATCACTCACTCTCCTTCACTTTTTGGCGCCTCTTGCTGCTATTGATTGACAGCCGTGGTATTGATTGAGTGCCGGCTACGTTGCATGAAACGTTGTTGTTAATTATAAGGTGATGAACAGGGCCTATCCAGTAAACTGATCCTTGGGGAGAAGAATAGCAGGAAAGAATCAATAGAGGGGAGGATCTATAGAGTAAAGGATAGACTGAAAGTAGGAGGTCAGAGGAGGGGCTATGCTAAACCCTGTGCAATAGCTTTTTATTCTCATGGCAGTGAATAAAGGCCCATCCGTAGGCAAACTGGGCCACTCATAACAGCAAATAATCGAGATATCTTCGTGAGAAAAGTAGTTATTATTCAGCCTT
Organism: Pseudamia nigra; assembly: GCA_029823295.1. Classification (NCBI taxonomy): domain Eukaryota; kingdom Metazoa; phylum Chordata; class Actinopteri; order Kurtiformes; family Apogonidae; genus Pseudamia; species Pseudamia nigra. Next base: position 13,605 of record JAQQAE010003308.1, on the reverse strand, counting down.
ATATGTATTAAAATATGAATGCACTTGACATATTTTGTGATATTACTCAGAAACTTTGATTTTTAATTAAAGGTTTCCATAGCATGCACTGATTCATGACAGAACCATTCTTGTATTTATGCAGGCAAATCTCAATTTTTTTCTATCTGTGATTGCACAAAAATTGTGTGAAGTTGTACAGTGTACAGGCTAAGACAAATGCTGATCCCATCCTTTATTTAATTTATTGTTTATTTTTGAAATGGAGTCATGTACATGAATCAACTTAAAGACAAATGCAGGTGTAGTTTTCATCCCTTTGATGTTAATGGGCATGCACTGTGCACGTCATAAAAATACATTAGAACATTTACATAATAATATGCCACGTTTAAATAAAACAATAATACCAAAATCCATCATAAATTATACAAAAATATTTAAAAAATAAGTCTGAATGTTTACATGTTCATATTATTTTCTTAGCATTACACTTAAATGCATGGGATAATGGTGAATCTTGTACTGACTCTGGTGCTTTTCCTAAAATTACACACACAAAAAAATCACAATTTATATTGCGTTGCTTACAGTACACCAACAGATTAAAATGTATTGAATGTTATGACATACACTGATATGCATTTTAGACTCTTGCCCATACAAAGCCCACTGATGAATAGACTATGAATTAAAGATTCATATTAATTATTTTTGTTGTTATTTTGTTTTTGTGCAGTTCCAGCCAAGATCCTGTCCTTTGGGGGCACAGTGACCACACCTTGGATGAAGGAGGTGCGTCTGCCCTGCAGCTCAGTGGGAGAACCTGCCCCCACAATAAAATGGACCAAAGACAGGTCAGCACTCATCATGTACAAGAATTATATCAAACTCAGTCCCGCCTCAGACAGATACTGACATTTGTGATTTATATACACAGACATATATAACTAAAGTGACTAGGTAATGACATTATTAACATCTCTGACGTGTTTTTTTCATCAGCGATAACGTTGCCATCCCGGTGACAGCTGACAGTCAGAGACAGATCTTATCCAATGGCACACTGGTGCTGCGTTCTGTCAAAGCAGAGGATTCTGGATATTACACCTGTACTGCCACTAACACACTGGGCTTTGACACCATCATAGTCAATCTAGCAGTGCAAGGTGAGGATAATATTGAAGCTGTATTTGAATAAAGATTGTCATAATGTATATGCTCGCTTCGCTGAGTTCTTCAGTGACATTCCATGTGTTTGAATGTCCAGTTCCTCCTGATCAGCCTCGTCTAACTGTGTCCACCACCTCTACCTCCTCAATCACCCTGGCATGGATCCCAGGAGACAACGGAGGGAGCTCCATCAGAGGTGTGTCTTCATCACTTTCAGAGAACAGAGAAACATGTCACAAAGACAAATTCTCAGTCTTACACATGTAACAGATTGTTTCAGTGTGCTTCATCCTCTTGCTGTCAGTTGCATTTGTAACAGTGTAAACAGTGAGCTTAATATTTCTGGATAAGTGGGCAACAAACAAATAGTAGCTGATTGTTGCCCCCTGGTGTCCAGCACACATAGCAGCAAGCAACAAGGATGCATCTGAGTTTTTTCAGATGTGCAGCAAATGTTTTGAAGTCTCTGTTTGACACAAAACTGTGATTCTTAGGATTTGTGCTGCAGTATTCAGTGGACAACACAGAGGAGTGGAGGGATGTGTTCATCAGCTCCAGTGAGCGTTCTTTCAGGTTGGACAATCTGCGCTGTGGAACATGGTACAAGGTCAAGTTGGCCGCCAAGAACAGTGTGGGCTCAGGGCGCATCAGTGAGATCATTGAGGCAAAAACGCACGGAAGAGGTGAGGGTGGAAAAACAGAAGATTTTGATCTAGCAAGGATAAAGAAATGTAGAAAAATGTATCTATGTGTAATTTTGGTAAAAGTTAAATGTTAGGTCTTTTCAGCGGTCATCTAATGGCGGTTTTGATGTCATTTGAATTGGTCCCTGAAACCCACAGGCTGCAAAATGCCAAAACAAAATTCTGCAATGGTTTTATTTTGTCTTTAACTGTGGAGAAGTCATGTTTTCTCCAATAATAATATCTAGCTCCAGCATAAAATCACTGTTATAAGAAACCTGCTCTATGAAATATAAAGAGCCAGCAATTTATTATTAGTTATCATTTCTGGATAGGATAATACAAAAAACCCTCATTTTGATTTAGACCCCACATTCCTGACTATGTATTCTTATTATAATATATGTAATGTTGTAATAAGGATACACAAGAGGCACAAAAACATAAATTTTCCTTAGTTCGTATTAAAAAAGAAACCTCCTGTTTTCATTTCATTTTCTCTACAGAGCCAGTATTCAACAAGGATCAGCCACTGCTCACTCACATCAACTCCACTCATGCAGGCCTCAATCTACAAGGCTGGACCAGCGGAGGCTGCCCCATCACTGACCTGATGTTGGATTTTAGACCCAAAGGTACCTGGGCATGGCAAAGCCTCAAAGCAAACTCAACAACACAGCTTTTCCTCAGCGAGCTGCGTGAAGCCACCTGGTATGAGCTTAAGATGAAGGCCTGCAACAGTGCAGGATGTGGAAACCAGAGCTCTCAGTTTGCCACCACTGACTATGATGGCAGTAAGTTGATCACTACATAGTACCACCTGTGGGTTGTGTTTTTCTCGGTTTTCATCACTCTTTTATCATGTGTGCCTCTCTCGCTGATGTTTTTGTTTTTGTTTCATTCTATCAGGTACAATCCCCCCCATTAAATCGGCTCGAGGAGAAGGGGACGATGTGAAAAAGCTTTTCTCCATTGGCTCTCCTGTCATCCTGGTCACTCTGGGCGTTGCTTTGCTCTTTATTATCCGCAAGAAGCGCAAAGAAAAAAGGCTCAAACGACTCAGAGGTGAGACAAATTGAGGCCAGTGTTATTGTGTGTAATGGATTAATATAAACAGGGAGACAAGCTGAAATGATTATCTCCTATCCAGGTATAATCTAATTATAATACTTTCGTCTTACAGATGCTAAGAGCCTTGCTGAGATGCTTATCAGGTAAGACCCAGCGTTTATGAGCATAGTTTTAGCTTTTATGACTCCTGTGTAGAAGACGATATTAAAATAGTTAGAGCTGAAATACCCCCTGTAGGTCATCCTCATAAATTACTGGACAGTCTCATGAGATAACTCAGTCTGACTATATGTGTGTGGTGTTTGTGCGTACAGCAAGAACAATCGGAGCATAGATACACCGGTGAAGGGCCCTCCTCAAGGACCCAGGCTCCATATCGACATTCCCCGTGTTCAGCTACTTATTGAAGACAAAGAGGGCATCAAACAGATTGGTATGTCAGAGAATATAGCTTTTCTTTTCTTATAGGTATTTCATTTTGCAGCAGCATTTTTCATAATTGTTTTATCTTTATTGCTCTGCTTTTAACAGGTGAAGACAAGGCAGCGGTGCCAGTGACAGACACCGAGTTCAGCCAGTCAGTAAATCCACAGAACTTCTGCACCGGTGTGTCTCTGCACCACCAGGCCCTCATCCAAAATTCAGGGCCCTTAATTGACATGTCAGACATCCGCCCAGGAACAAGTGAGTTTTGTGATTTCAGTTCAGTTGTACAAGTGCAAATACTTTTATTTTTGTTTGGAGGAAGTGATGAACTAGTATTATGAGTACGCTTAGTTTTTGTTAAATGTAACTCTGATGACCACGTAGGGCTACCGGTATATATACCTACATTCAAATTAAGACTGAGTTTGTAGTTTTTCTTCTCTCTATCACAAAGCTAGTGTCTGATGATTGTGATCTTTGTCAGACCCAGTGTCCAGAAAAAGTATAAAATCAGCTCACAGCTCCAGGAACAGATATTCCAGCCAATGGACCCTGAGTCGACCAAGTCAGAGCCAGTCGACGGCCTCAGCTCGAACTCTGACCTCAGACTGGCGGACGATGGGCTCTCATGGCATCACGGCCACAGAGAGTGACAGCTACAGCGCCAGCCTCTCTCAAGACACAGGTAACATATCCCTGCTAGCGCCACAGACACAGTAAATGGGGTACTCATCAACATTTTTTACCTACACTCTTGTTCAATCTATTTGAAGCAAAATGATAGTTACATATATATATGTTTGTTTGGATTTGTTTTTTTCAGACAAAGGCCGCAACAGTATGGTTTCAACAGAGAGTGCCTCATCGACCTATGAGGAGCTGGCAAGAGCCTACGAACATGCCAAGCTAGAGGAGCACCTGCAACACGCCAAGTTTACCATTACAGAGTGTTTCATCTCTGACAGCTCTTCTGATCAAATGACCACAGGTACCAATGACCCAGCAGACAGCATGACGTCCCTCAGCACGCCATCTGAACCAGGCATCTGCCGCTTCACTGCCTCCCCACCCAAACCCCAGGACTACGACCGTGGGAAAAATGTGGCTGTGCCCATTCCCCACCGCGCAAACAAAAGTAAGGGTGAAATTTGACTGAGTTCTACACACAATTACTTGTTTGTGTTTAATTTTTCTTAATTTCTTAATTCAAGTTTATCCAGTGATAATATGCTGTAACTGAAGCAATTCTGGTGCCATTCTAAGCGACACACGTTTCTTTGCTTCTTCTTATTCAAATAAAATACTGTTGTACACTGTTAGGGATGTGGAATATGATGAATACTTTGTGTTCATTGCTCTATTAACCTTCACTCTCTGACTGCTACCTAGGTGTATTCTGTGATATGACCTATATAAAATATTACTCCTGTATGCTTTTTTAAAAAATAGTCATCATGACAAAGTGTTTTGTCAAGTGTCATGTGACTCTCCTTGTTTTTTTTTTTCAGGTGAATTTTGCAACCTACCACTGTACATGAAGACAGATCCATTTTTCCGCAAACAAGGGGAGCTGCACGACCCGTGTCCTGCTGTGCCACCACGGGAGGCATCAATTCGCAGCCTGACACAACGGGCATATCACACCCAGGGACGCCACAAGACTCTGGACCCTGCCAAGCAGCAAGCCCTGACACTGGGCCACTCTGGACTGGGCAGCTTGGGTGCGAGCTCAGGCACGGCCACCTTGCCCCAAAGGACCCTCACCATGCCCAGCTCCAACACTGCAGCAACAGCTTCCACTTCCAGCACGAGCAGCAACCCCACCAACAGTAACAAGGTGGGGGGTTCCAGAGACTCGCTGCTCGAGAGCAGCTCCTCTGCTCTGGGGAGACTGCAGAAACAAAGTGTGGGGGCCTACTCAAAGTCATACACACTGGTGTAGTCCGGTCTTTTGCACAGACTTGCACTGCTGTCCCACTCCTCTGCCAGCCCAAATCTGGTACTCTTCAGTCTGGGCCAGAAAGGGCATGCAACCATCTCTCTTTAAATCCAACTAATGGTGAAGTGCCCAGTGTCCTGTCTAACTGTCTAATTCTCCTTGGGAAAGGTGTTCTCCCAGACAGAGACCCAGCTAACCCTACTTTTTCATGTTCACCTGGGACTCTATAAAAGAATTACTAACTTCCACTAACAGATCCAGCAGGCTGGTGCTCAGCTCCGCTCAGTTCACGTAGGAGTTGCACAGCAAAAAACCAGGAAGCAATTCTGTGGTCACTTTGAAACACTGACTATGACTGAGGAGCAGTGAGCTCTGTTATTATGATGATGAAGACTACGATAGCCAGTATGAAGCTGTGTGGCCATCCTGTCTCTCATACACACACTGTCCTCCATATTTTCAGTATTATTGTCAATTTGCAGGACTTACAGTTAAGTTCCCTATTCTTACTGTATCTCTTTTCCTCCTTGTGTCTCTTAAAGTCCCAAATAGATATTGGCAGATTTTCTCTTAACGGCGATTCCAAATGAAAAATTCAGGTTAACGTTCAGGAAGAATAAAAATTCCTATTACATTAATGCTTTCCACACATCTCTCTCCAGCTGAACAGTGTGTAATAAATCATGACAACCCAAATAAACCAGCTTTGATTTCTCACATTACAAATAGAGAATATTTGGTATTATAAAGAATTTACATATATATTTCTATGTAGGTATATTATTGACATTTAAGTGAAATTATGACAAAGTATAATTGTATGTACTGCAATACTATTGTAGCACATACAGCAATTTAATGTTAAGGTCAAAATTTAAGAACGAGACAATCGCTCAATCATGTGAAGAGAAATTTTAAAAAGGTTGGACTAAAGAAAGAAAAAGTTAATATATATATACGGGGTGCTCTGTATGTTACTGCATGCTGACTAAGAAGAGGGTTTGTACCTGTGCAAACACAAAGCAGCCCTTTCCAAGCTCCATCCTGAAAATAAACTACTTACAGTAGTTTTCAGAAAATGCAGACTGGCTGGTTGAACAGATTTTAATCTCATTAGCTGTAATAAGCAGAGGTTTTGTCATCTGAAAACCACTAATGTGTAGCATTCACTTTGCTGCATGTGTTTTTGTGGAATTGATCAAGATGCAAAGCCTTCAAGGCTTTTTATAATATTATTTATGAGACAGACTGTTGAACATCAGACAGTTTGCAGGAGCCTGAGTGGTCGGTAAATACAATAACATTCAGAAATCAAATCAGTGTCACAGAGCATCCCCAAATAAGTGTTTATGTTGGAAGGAGGGTTGGACAACGGCTGCTGCAAATGGTTACAGACTTTAGATATGTTACAGTAATAAACGCACTGTTTGTGGATGACAGAGACTGATCAATGCACAGAAACACAGACACACAACCAGCACCTTGTCACTCAGCCTTAGCGTCCACCCCCTGCTCATCACAGACATGTCAGTCGAAGGAATCCCAGTCATGATGTGAATGAAGTTAAATAATATACTTAATTTAAGAAATGTTATATGTCAGGGAGTTCAGTTTGAAAATTATATAATGCTCATTCAATTGATACTATGTTGTTTCCCTGTCTGAAGTACTGTATATGTCCCTCTTTAGTTCTCCCTCCATTTTGCGCTGATGTACATTAACACAAGAACTTATTGGAATGTCTTTTTTGAAGCATCTCCACGATAGTGTTTTGTGGTTTACATTTATTTTATCCATTTGCCTATTTCCGTCTTTGTTTGGGTTCGGGGAATTGGTATTTGTTGGTTTGTTGACTTTGATTTTTAATATGAATTTGTTTGGGATTTTGTTGGGTTTTGTTTCCAGAGGCCAAACAGTGCTGAGGTAGTGTGGCCTGTGGCTAAAACCAGTTCAGCCAAGTGAAATCAGGGACTCGTAGCTCTTTTGGTCACGCCAACTATTGTATATAAACTGGACTGGAGCCAGTGTGTTCACATTCAGGCTCCTGTCCCTTTCCCCCTGTCCAGATAAATTAAATTAAAATTTCACTACCCTAAACATTCTAGCTCCATGATCTCTACCTTTGTCAGTGTTGTTTATAGATTAAGTCTTGTACATAAAACACAGTTTTGTATGAAGAGCTATTTTCGTCAGAACAAATCAGGGGACACATCAGGGTTGAATGCCCCAATTTCAAAATTGAAATAAAATCAAAAATAAAATATTTTACTTCTGAAATGGGCAAAACATTTTCTTTCCCTTTATGTTTTTGATACTAATTTGTTGAATTTTTATTCTTTTTTTAAAGGTCTTTTGATGTTGTCATTTGTCCTATTTACTTTTTTATTATTATTTTGTATTTTGTTCATCCTCAAAACAGTCATTGCATGCTTGCTTAAAGGGAAAAATCGAAGGAAAAAATGTATGAAAATCAAAAACAAAAAATCTAAAAAAAAAACTTAAAAAAAACAAAAGAAATGTTGAGGGTATCCCAAACATTTGTTTGAGTTGCTTGTTATAGCAATTGCTTGTGTTCAAAGGTACATTTTCTATGAAAAGAAGCAAAAACTAAAAAGATCATTCTAACACCTTGTGCAATAAAGCTATCTTTCATATGTCACGGCTTCTGTCATTCTCAAAAGGTTTCTTTGTACATGACATGGAATTTTAATACTGATATTTATATTAATCTGTGAAGAAACACATAATGAGAAGGTAGAGGAAATAACTTCTCCACATGAACAACAAACAGCTCCATATAAATTCTGGATGTTTGATGTCTCGCGACAGACATTTGGCTAAAAGGTGACAGGTAACATTGTCTTATATTTATTTTTGTAATTTTTATTTTGGACATTGGTTCACTATTTTTTTGTTTCTTTTTCAGTTTGTGGATTTTGCATTTGTTTTCTTGATTATTTTGTTCATTTTTCATTCATTTTTGCTTATTGTCTGGATTAGTTAAATTATTGTCAGTTTTTCATCATTTCACATTGATTACATTCCTCATTTTTGCTCATTGCCAGGTTTGCATTGTTCATTTTGTAGATATTTCTTTCTCATTTTGTTGTTTTTTGTTGTCTTTTTATTTTTTATGCAGTGATTTTTAAAAAGTATTTTTTTGTTTAAAATATACTTCTGAATTTGAGAAAAGTGCGGAATGTGGGTGGCACTTTCTTAATGAATGCATTGATGACACATGGTCATCAGTGGTAGACAGTACATTAATTTACTCTAGTACTCTGCTGAAGTTTAACATGTGTGTAGTTTCTGATCAATATGTCAGTCTTTACACTCCTTCACTCTGCTACATCTTTGAGGGAAGTATTGCATTTTCTACACCGCTGCCTTTATTTGTTAATAATTATTATTAAGATGGAGGTGTTAGGCAGTGAGTGATACAGCAAGCTTTTAAAATACAACATATTAAAAAATTAAAGAATAAAACTTTGGTATTCAACTGTCTTATCTTCTTTCAACAAAAACTATTTGTAACACGCAGTGTGTAGAACTCAAATCTCAAATGAGATTCATTGTTAAATGTCTCTTCCTCTTAAACTTGTCACATTTAAGTTGGGTAAATATTCAACACTATCTCACCAAAAATGAAAGTTTACAGAACAATTTTAAAAACCAAAACAGTATGTTTACTTAAGTTCTTATAATAATCTATTAGGTCTTTACTACCAGAAGAGGTTAACTTTTACTTGTAGTCAAATACAGCCTCAGTTCCAAAAAACTTGGGATGCAAATAGAATGTAAATAAAAACAAAATGCAATGATTTGTAAATCTCATAAACCCATATTTTATTCCCAGTAGAACATAAACAACATATTCATGGAAAATATATGCTCCGTTTCAATTTGATGGCAGCAAGACATCTCATAAAAGTTGGAATAGGGCAACTAAAGACTGGAAAAGTACTTAGCACAAAACAAAAACAAGTGGAAGAGTCTTTGACAACTTTCCTGACTAAAATGTCTGAGGCATTCATTTGACCACAGAACAGTTTTCCATTTTGCCTCAGACCATTTTAAAAGAACTTTGATCGAGAGAAAACATGGCGTTTCTGGATGGTGTTCACATATGGCTTCCTCTTTACATGACATAACTCGTATTTGCAGATTGCATGGTCAACTGTGTTCACAGAAAACGATTTCTGGAAGTGTTCCTGAGCCCATGCAGTGCTTTCCAGTAGAGAATCATGTCTGTTTTTAATGCAGTGCCACCTGAGTGCCCGAAGATCATCAGAATACAGTTATGACCTCCATCCTTCCTCCTGATTCTCTGAATCTTTTGATGCTGAGATCTTCAAAGTCTGAGCAATTTATGTTGAGGAACATTTTTCTGAAATTGTTCCACAATTTTTAGATGCAATTTGTCACAGATTTGTGAACCTCTGTCCATCTTTATATCTCAGAGGCTCTAAAATGCTCCTTATATACCCAGTCATGTCACTAACTTGTTACCAGTTAACTTAGTCAGTTGTCAAATGCTCCTCCAATTGCTTTTGATTTGTGCCAAATACATTTCCAGTCAGTCCCGACCTTTAGTTGCCCCTAAAAACCAAATTAAAATATAATGGTAAAATCTCTCAGTTTCAACATCTGATATTTTATGTTCTGTTGGGAATAATATATGGGTTTGTGAGACTTACAAATCATTGCATTTTGTTTTTATTTAAATCTCAAGTTTTTTGAATTTGGGGTTGTCTATTCAAACTGATTTATTGGCAGTTAAATATAGAACTGTACTGATTTTAACACTAAGGCCCCTTTTACACCAAATGAACCGTGGTTCTTCAATTGGTGCCATTTAGATTCTCTGGAACCTTTAGCTCCATTTAATGAACCAACCTTTACACAGGTTTTAATTCCAACTGTTGTAATCAGGGACATGTCATTAATGGAGGGTGGAGCACGGTGAACAGCAGACTATATTATAATTTATTACCAAACCCAGCTGACTTTTTTTCTTATACTCTTGCAAAGTTTATTTCTGTTTTAGTTTCTCATTGCATTTAAGTGTCATATTCTTAGGCTTGTACAGTTTCCGTCCTCTCCTTTTAACAGGGAATGACAAGCCCACTTTGGTTTCAGAGAGAACCTGTCATATTTTGGTTGCAGGGAGCCAAATTTCCAGGTTCTGAAAGTTTATTTTTGGTCGTAAATGCTCAGAACCACAACCCAGGGACCACAACTGTGCCAGTTCTGTGTGTCAAAGGCATTAAAGGACTATCATATCAAACATGCGAAATACTCCTGAGGGGAGCAGCCGAAAGGAGAAGAAGATACCAATTATCCCCATTTAGTTCTGCATCTCTATAGCCACAAGATGGCGGTATGGCATCATGACCCTCTCCAGAGATAAACAGATACTGTGACAAGAGTATGCTACTAAGAGGGTGCAGTCATTCATGACAGATATGCTGTGAATAATTGATGTCTTTCAGAGTCACCTGCACCAGTCCCTAATTAGTTACTACAGCTTCTAGTTACTACAACAGAGCCCTTTCTGTTCTGTGGGTAATTGAAGTGTACAGCTACTTTACTTGAAGGATTTGAAGGTATTCTTGAAGCAAATTGAGTTTGGTCTGTAATAATTGTTGATATAAGTTATAATAATTGAAAATACAGTTAGTAAGAGATACAGCACAGAGGATATGTCACATATTCAAGCCTTGCCTTGTATGTTTACTGACCCATCAATCAGGAAAAGAGTTTGAACCACCCTCTATTAATCCTGACATGAAAAGCATGGATGATAACATAATAATTACATGGGTCTTATATTTTCGAATGGCAGCAGGGTGTGAACGACCTTTTCAAAAGCTGTCATGGGCCCTTCATCCTAGCCCAACACAACACCAACAGCATGATACTCCAGTGCTATTGCTGTGTCACTACAGGAAACTGCTTTTGTATGGCTTTAAACTCAACTTTCATAAATTATAATGGTATGGCTGCAAATGGTTAAAGGAGAAATGAGAAACACACACAGGCATCACAAGAGATCTGAGGACAATTTTACAAGATTTAATTTATTAACTATTATACAGTTCACATAAGGCCTTCATCTTCAAACACTATTCTCAGTCAGACAAATTCCATGGTTTGCTCTTGGTGCACAGTACATAAACTTTCACGTTTCAGCTATTTCGCTTTAGTATTATTTTGTTCTTGTTCTAATTTCATTTTTTTTAAACAGGAAGAGGCTTTCATCCTTCTTCCTTGGTGTGTTTTTAAATCATGCACTAAACTTAAGTGGCCTTGAACCATTCACAAAAATTGTAAAAATGGACTTTCAATCATTGAAATACACACTAGAAATGTTTTCTACCATTGACTAAAGGGTGGTGTCCCCCAACAAACAAATAAACAACCATTATAGAGTAGTATGCACTCACTTTCTGCTCTCTGAAAGGCAAATTTGCCAATGGTGTGTCAGAAGTCAAATGATTCAGTAAGATTTTATATTCCCATGAATTTTAGTGGTAGTTGGCTCTGTGTCAGTCTTTATGTTACAGTCTACAGCTCAGAGCGGGTTCAGAGATGCCCCGACTGACTTCGAACAGCAATGTGATTCCCAAAAGTACCAGTAAGTGACAATCCCAAATAGTTGTACAACCAGTGCTCTAAGTAATCTGATCAGAGTTGCAACCAAGAACCATAACAGAGCAACAATCATCCTGTCATCAGGTGGTCCTTTTTTTCCCCCCTTGTCTTCATTAAAAAGACAGTGCTTCATTTGTGTTTAACGGTCGACAGTGCTACCACTGAAAACGTGCTGCTTGTTTTCCATGAAAGGTAGGACAATAAGCCAGCACAAAACTAATTCACTAGAGCAGGTAAACGGCTGACGGTGCTTCCTGAATGAGTCCCATCCACAAATGTTTAAATTCTACTGGTCGTTGTATTGTAAAGCAGGACTAGCGGTAACAGTGTGCTGAGAGTACTAAACCTTCAGAGTTAAAGGTCCTTAATATTAGATGAATACAAAGAGCTTGGTTTGATAGACAGCCACAACAACACATCCAGCAACCTATCATGTTTCAAGCTTGTGGTTTCCATAGACACCAGATGGCAACATAGAGTCATGTTATGGTATGACTAGGTTACACATTTAAAACTCGCACCTTTTCACTTAATATGAATGAGGCAAAATTTCTCCTTCACTTGACTGATAGCAGGCAAAGTCTCTTTTCTGATATCGTTACAGCCTAATTAAACCAAACTTCCCTAAACATCCGCTCGAATCAACCAACAGCTAGAAAGAGGACAAATGCTAAAAGAAAACTAGTTTTCACATGGCTGGATGAATGAGGAATATAAGCAGATTCAGAATTCCCATCAACAGACAATGGGACCCCTGGATCATGTAAAGAACATAAGTTTTTACAAAAGGATCTTGTTTTACAAGCCTGTACTAATGCCACACTCAACCACTAAACAAACATTATGGACAATTAGTCAGTGTGGCATTTCTTCAAATTTAACACTACACTATCAAAAAAGTGCTTCAGATAAGTTAGTGGATACAAAAAAAAAGTTTGATGTAAACAAAGTTTGATCTGCCAAAGCTCTGTAGAGGCAATGGGTATGGCTGTTTGAGCTGTGAAATAAAAACACTTGAGAAAAAACCCTTTTTAGGGAAAATAACAGTGATCATTAAAGTGCATCCCTGGATGTGTCTCCCGTTCCCTCCCATTCCCTTCCCATGCTGACCCCTCAAGCAGCCAATGAGGAACACCGAAGGCAGACACAGGGGAACCTCTGCTGAGTGGAGCAAATGCTGCTCAAAGGACCTACAGAGGAACAGTCTATAAATCCAGTGGCAGTACTTTTATGAGAAAAAAAAACTAAAAAATTTACACAGATAAAAACATGGTGGCCACAAATCATGTGTTCCAGGTTGGCATGGAGGAATCTTTTCTTGGTAGTGTAGGATAAGTGGTGTCAGTTGACATAAGAAAGGCTTGTAGTGACATCGCCCTTTGTCCTTCACGTCTACTCCGATGTCTAATTCCAGGTGATCACAGGCTCAGAGGGCACAGGAAGAGTCACTGAAAATGGCAGCCTGCCCAGACACACACAGGTATGGATACAAATGGCAGGTGTGGGGAAGTTTTTCAGACACTTCCTATTTCCTCTTTTCATTATCTAGTTTGTCCATGATCAGAAATGTAGTGTGCACATGCACGTGTTTTTGGGTGTGTGCCATGGTTCACCTCTCTCACCTGAAACATGACTGGTTTGATTGTAGGTTCAGCTGAAGAAGGCCTTTGTGAGACCTTC
>JAQQAE010003307.1:0-20468 GCA_029823295.1 Pseudamia nigra | reverse complement strand
AGGACATTCCGGCTATTGCCCCTTAATCCTCGTGAGGGTCGGGGGGTTGGGGGGTGTGCTGCTATTGCGTTTTCTAAATATATCTTTTGTACTTCTTCAATAATTCAGTTTTTTTTCACAAATTTTTTCCCATAATGGTGACTTCAGTGCCAATGCTGCATCCTTTGATATTCATTCAACCCTCGGATGCCATGAACTTTTTCAGCAAGTTCAGCTATTTTGAATCAGCAATCCCATGCAATCCTTTCAGAGATTGCACATTTTCTAGTTTTCTTTATGTTTTATCATTTTTGTTCATTTTGTTAAACATTTTTGTTTATCATTGTTTGTTTTTTTTTCAATGTTTTGTTAATTTTCTTCAGTGTTTTGTTCATTTTGTTAATTGTTTGGTTTGTTTTGTTTAATTTTATTCTTTTTTTTTAATTCAATAATTGGCTCATTTTTCAATGTTTCATTCATTTTGGTTAAATCTGTGACTATCTTTGTTCATTTCTAGTAACTGTCTATTTTGCTTGTTATGTTGTTTATTTTGGGAATAATTTTGTTCCTCTTTTATTCATTTTGCTGCTTATCTTGTTCATTTTCAACATCTTGTTTGCTGTTGTTCACTTCTGTTTATTTTGTGCATTGTTTTGTTCACTTTTGCTCATTTTCTTGAATACCTTGGATCACTAGCATTCATTTTGTTGCTGATTTTTTTATGTTTATAATTATATTTGTTTGTCTCTTGTTCCTGTCATAAGCGTAGGCACAAATTGATGCAAACAACTTACCGGTACTGTATGTCACCAGTTTATCACAGGTCTGGTTTTTGTTAATTTTGTTGGTGCTTTGAATGATTTGAACAGTCTGATGGTGGTGTGGATGAAGGATCTTAGCTGAATGTACGGCACTTCGGTTTAGCTTTGTTGTTGTTGTAAAGTGCTTTATAAATAAAGTTTCATTCATTCATTCATTCATCTTCTGTAACATTGAGTCCTACATAATGGTAGTCATCCAGTGCAGCTGCTCCTTTGTTGGGACAGAATGAGGTGAAGAGGATGGTCTGAGTTGTCCATGCAGCGATCCACCACAGCCCCCAGTGAATCCAGACTCCGTCCAGCTACTGATCCACTCCAGGAATGTGATGCTTATTTTGTTAGGTTTTACTCAGTTTGTGCTTCTTTATTATTTTGTTGATATCATTAATGATCCAAAGACGCCTGACCAAAAGTGTTGCTCTGATGTTCAAATAAATCCTTTGCCCTTGCATGTGCCATTAGTAGAAGAGCATAAACAGTGTTATGGATTATCATGACTTACTATCTGGTGTAAATGACCAACCCCTGTGCACATACATGCTTGCAATTTCCAAACCGGTTTCCTCAGCAGTTCAGGAACAATGAGCACAATGTGATGACTGTCATGATGCTGTAGAATGTTTATAGTGGCCATGCAGGTTTAGGTGCTGGGTAGTGGAATGCAGACAGGCCTGGTGATAACGGACAGAGGCCAATGGACAGGACACTGTCATGTTCCTTTTAAAGTGAACAGAGTGCAGCAAATTATGCCTGTTTTACAAAAGTGTAGGTTTCATTTGAAGGCCTGGCAGGAGGGACATTTGTAGTCTGACAGCCTGCTGGAAATCGTCAGCCTTGAACATCAAACATCCCACCTGTCTCTGGTGAATTGTTCATGCTTTTATTGTGCCATTTCTGTTCTTTTTGTTATCAAAGTAACAAAAAATTGTGCACAATAATAAAGAAAATGAATTAAATAAAAAGGAAACTGACCTAAAATGATCAAAAAAAGTAATACGAGACCAAAACTGTATAATAAACAGGCAGAAAATCCACCATTTTTATTATGTATTAAATTAATGCACAGTTATGTTTTACATTTTAACTGTAAGACAATGCCATATGCCAAGAATGAAGATTAATTTTTTTTTTAACCTGACTTGTTCATTTTGATGTATTGATGTGAATGACAAATCAACAAAATGAGCAAAAATGAACAACATAATGAAGAAAATGACCAATATTAAACAGAATAATGAAGTACTAGCAATAATGAAGTACTAGCAACAATATGAACAAAAGCAATCAAACAGTCAACAAAATGAACAGAATAAGCAACAAAATGAACAAAAACAACCAAATTAATCAAGAAAATGAACAAAATGGAGCAAAAATGAACAAACTATTGAAAAAATGAACAAAACCAAGCAAAATTATCTACAAAACTCAAAATGTACTGAGATAATGTCTGCATGTACACTTTGAATGTAAGATAATTGCATGAATAAGCATGACATTTTAACTTATTGTAGCTTTTTTTTGTCATGATTAAATCAAACAAATTAACAGAAATGAAGAAAATAATGAACAAAATGATTAAAATAATCTAAAAAAATCAAGATACATTAGAGATAATCACAAAAATGAACAATAATAAACAAAATAATGAACAAAACGAACAAAATTGTCACAATTATTAAAGTTACATACAGTATGATCCTGATTTAAAGTGTGCATTTGACAAATATGGAGGTGGATTAACCCACACCTCCACCTCCATCCCTCCTGGAATCTACACTCATGCTGATTAACATGATAAAGGAGTTTCTGCTCTGGCCCTAAACCGAACCTTAATGCAGGTCTTTCCTTGTGGCTTTTGTGAGCAGCGGCAGTGAAAGTCTACCTGCTCATTACCTGCTCACTCTCCCTGGTCGTACCTGCTCACTCATGCTCCATCTCCACCCATTCATGCTTCAACCCTCAATGTCTCCTCCTTCCTCATGTCTGGGTCGTATATAAAGGTGACACTGAAGGGACCTCACTTCTCCTCAGGGACATTGTTCAGGTGTTATGACTGAAAAGCACCAGAAGTCGAGGAGTGGCACTTTCCTTCTTTAACGGTAAGACTCGCAAACCACATTCTCTCTTTTAAAGGTTTTCAAAAGAAAACACACAGGATACAGGCAGTTAATTTATAACCTTAATTTCAAAGAAAGTTCAGCCAGGTGGCAATAATGTGTCAATATTCAAATGGCACTGGAATTCCATTGTAGGCAGTATGAACACAACATATTTCACATTTTGTCCTGTTGGCTTATTGGAAAGAAAATACACACCTGTTCCTCAATTTTAGGTCTGCATCATCCCCTCCCCCATTTTCTTTTAAACAGCCGTCAGCAGTTGCAGCACTAAAATTGAATTAAAATCAGTTCAGTCCAAAGTCGCTGAATGATTTCTGTCACAAAGAGTATCCAAGCAGATATTTAGTCCTCCAGAACAAAGCTGGAGATGATTGAATGCAGATAGCTTTATTTATTCACACAACACTTCAAAATCACCAAGTTGTTATCTGCGGCCCTTCACCCATCAACAGATGGAACAAGGAGCAGTGATCAGTAACAGTAAAGAGAGAAATAATAATAATAAGCAAGAATAAGGGATTACCAGTGTTTCATTAAATGCATACTGAAATGTTTAAAGATAACATTTTGTAAAGACAGATTCGAAGGGATTTGAATATTTCACCCACAATGGCACATAATAGAATCAAAAAAGTTCTTGAAATTGAATGTATCACAGCACATAATGCTCAGAGTACTCAACTAAAACTGAACACAAGTACATCTCTGGGCCCTGGACCAGATGAAATCATCTCTATCCTTGACCTGTCATGTATGTGTCACTGACAGACATGCGACTCAGGATATCCAGGGCTTGAGGATATACTCTACAATAAATTTCACTGTCTTTTTGTTTGTTTCACATCCCTTTCTGTTTATGTGTGTCTCCGTCATCTTTTCATTTACATGTCTTTTTGTTTCTTAGCTGTAGACAAATGTCCCCGTCCTTGGCCAGGTCTGCTCCGAGTGAGCTCAACCACTGGTGGAGCCAGCTGAGGTTTCGCCTTCAAAACAAGAAAGGATGGAATGAGATGTTAGATGAAACCTTTCTGCTTCACACCAAACAGTAAGAAAGTCTATGGCATCAGTTAAAATATTATTTAAGATGTACAATAATGTAACAGATTACATGTAGGCAGGAATGGAGGTATTGTGTGAGCACTCTGGGGCATTTACCGTCAGGAATTCCTGGATGCTGGAAAGTGTGTCAAAAGTTTAATTTTAATGCTTTTAGTGAATTTTTTTATGTATCAGTTTGTGCATTTCTGTGTACCGTAAGTTTAAAATGAAATGAATAAAATGATAAACATTTTTTTCTAAAAAAGGAAACTTAACCCTAAAATGAACAAAATGATGAAAAATTTGAAAAGAGGGCTGTGACGCATGGGTCACATTGGTGGTTTCTTGTGTGTCCAGCTTCGTAGGTTGATTGTTGAAATTTAATTTGTTGTTTCTGGAGGCCATTGTGTTTGTTGTAGGAAAGCATTTGTTTATGTTGTGTTTCTCAAACAAATGTTTGGGCTTGAAAACAGTTTTTACATAGGAATCTACTTTGCGGATTTCGCCTATCGCGGGTTATTTTTAGAACTTAACCCCTACAATAAATGAGGGACTACTGTAATCGCAAAGCACCAGCCCCCTTCTGATCTGAAATGATGTAGCATGTAGAGGACAGCATCTTCAACTCCAGTGTATTATTTGTATGCAATTTTTAGGGGTCCAGTGCATGTACGTATGACAAGGGGTCTCAGTGGTCACTCAACTTCTACAAGTTCTTCATGATCTGAGAGGTGCCAGTCTGCAGTCATTAAGCTCAGTTCAACACTGTCTTTTAGGTTTGGGATGATACATGACATTTTTCACAGAGCCAGGGCCTTTGTCAGCTGTAGATCTTCTGGAGAGCTTCACACAGCTGAGCAGCACAGTCCTTAATCAGGAAGATGGCTTCCCAGGGCTCAGTTTCCCAAGCTTCATCCTCATCCCAATTATCATGACAGCTGTAACTGGGATGAGGCACACTTGATCCCTCTGATTTCACTGGTTATCCAGGATGTATAGTTACAGAAACATTTTTTCTGTTTCTGTAGGTACAACAGTGTTATAGCAATGTTGATATAGTCAATAAAACAGCCAGAAGTTCTGTCTGTGTCCATAATGTCCTCTTCTCTGTCCATTAATACAGTCCAATCAGTACATTCAAAGCACTCCTTTAGAACCTCACTGGCCACTGGGGTCCATTTCCTGAGGGTACAGGTCATTACAGGTTGTCTCAGAACACAAGGTTTATAATAGGTCTGAATAAAGTCCAGGTTGTGACTTGCCTTGTGGTGGCAGGATAGCAACACTGCAAGCCTCCCTGACATCGGCATACAGCAGATTACAGTGAGCACATAATATGGTCTAAGACAAACTGCCAGCACTTCAGTATCCTCTCAGCAGACTCTGTCCTTGACAGTAATAAGACCAGGGCGACACCACTGTCCAATCAAGCCAGGCGTGTCAACAGATGAGTCTGGGTAGAAGTCGCTGTTCAGCCACGTCTCACAGAAACGCAAGGCTAGACTCTCACTCCTTCTGGCTCCTCACCAGTGCTTCCAAATCATCCACTTTATTCCATAGTGACTTCATCAGTATGGTTGGTAGAAAAGGCTCGCACCTGAACCTTTTGCCTTGCTGTGTCAGTTTGCCGCCACTCATATTCTGGCACATCTTTTGAAGATTGGGAATGGTAGTTAGACAATGGAGGTGCTTTGTTTAGGGATAAGACAACTTCATTTTTTGGCTTAAATATGTCATAATACAAAGCAAATCACGTTTTATCATGTCTTTGCAGTTCACTTTACTGTGCCAAAAGAAAGCTTTATGTGCCCAGAAGTGCTGTCGACAATGGAAACATGGACTGTGCTCAGACCAACCAGTCTTCAGTACTCTTGTGAAGAAAAAGTTGTGCCCTCTGAACCAAGAATACAAATGCTGATATTTGTGGCTACATCTCTAGTATTTTAATGCTCAACAAAGGTTTGCCACATTAATCCTCATCGACTGTGGTCCAGTCAGCGATAGATAAATGACAGCTCTTGGCTTGTACTGTTGAGGTCAGTGATCACAAATGTTAACTTAATTTTTTCAGACTTCTCGATAACTTTCTCAAACACAATCCTCAATGAAGAGATTGTAGTATATTAATTTCCATAGTACTGAGTACCATCATTGTCACAGAATGTCAATTGATGGACGCCAGGGAGAAAAAGTTTTAAATTACTGTAAAGTCATCTGTCCCAAAGAATCAGGACTGAAATTGGATCATTGACTCTGTTTTACTACCTTATCATTTAAAAAAAAAAATTCTGACAGTTTTTAAAATATTTGTTTCATTTTATTGCTTGTTTCTTGCAAGTTTTGTTGATTATTTTGCTTATTTGGATTATTCATATTGATATTTTCATTTTTATTATGAATTTTATTGCCTTGTTTACTTTGTATTTTAAATTTCTTTATCTTGTCAGTTTTTCCTGCTTAGTTGACCATTTTGTTGGATCTATTTATCATTGATGTACGTTAATAATTGCTGTATGTTTATTGTCTAAATTTGGGTTCCAAGGAAACAACACAGTCTGAGTTTTGATATGAAAAAACTAGTACAATCATTACATAAATGATCATTATATCATTTTTGTTTGACTCAGTGTATGTGGCTGACAATGCTGTCTAAAACAACCTTGAACATCAGACGCTCATCAAATTCATTGTCATATTTTGAGGGAATGCTCCTCACCTCTCCACACACTGTAAAAAGCCATAGTGTTCAAACATTTGCTTTTATTTTCCCAATAAATGAAGTGAACGGTCATCTGTCCCTGAAGTAAATGCTCCATCTCTCCCATGCCTCCAGGCGGGTCGTTAAATGGCCAAACGAGCGATGGAATGAGTAAATAATTCAACAAATAGATGAATAAATAAAAGGGGTCGGACTGTGCGGTGGTTAACCGGAAGGGGGGTTGGGGGTGAGGCTGTTCAGCTGGGGGAGGCAGAGGGAGGGCAGCTTTTCTGTCTCTGAACATGCACCGTCTGTACAATCCTGAACCTTGGCACCGGTACAGGCATCTGCTGCCGGCCTCACTCTGCCAGTCCACCGTATATCTACAAACATCTGCTTCCCTGCACAAAAAAGGGGGACATGCAGCACTTGACAGGTCTACATTTTCGCCATTCTGCCTGGCCCTGCTCGCCACTTCTTTACACAAAAACCTTAATGCATCCTGTCAAGCCATTAGGCGGTGATACGATCAGCTCACAGGCCCCCATTAAGCCATCAGTGTCCACCTGTGATAAAGACGACCATTTGTTTTCTTAAAGCCCTACTTAATGTCCGTTTAACTCGATTTGTCAGGAAATGTACAACAATTTCCTCCCCCCATGGTCCTGAAATCTGGTCGGGGTTCAAAACCACCAAAGAGGAGGAGGAGGAGGTGGTGGGGGTTCAGCATATTCAAATGAGGGGATTAAATTGCCTCTCATATTGACGTATCGTGTTGCGTGCGCTCTGAGAGGTGGCCTGTGTTTTCCCTCTAAAAGCTGATTTTTGTTTGACAGCAGGGGCAGGAGCTTGGGGTTGTTTTGCCTCCATTAGCCTCGGTCTACGGCCCCTGCTCCCCTTCCCCTGATGTGTCCATGACAGCACTCTAAATCCGGCCCCCCAGCCGTTATTACCGGAGCCCCACCGCTGCCGCAGAAGCATAATAACACCTTTTAAAACAACACCGTCCCCGATGCAGACAAAATGATCACTCCCGCCCTCCCTTCCTTTCCTTCTCATCATCCCTAGTGAGGACACCTAACAGCCACTGAAACAGCTGTTTATGTTTTGTCTACAGATACATCATTTGGATTTTGGCGGGCTGGTGAGGAACGAAACATAATGGTCCTTTGCTGTGTTGTAATCCCAAACGCTTGAGTAGTAAATCACCTATTTACGACAAAAAAGGAAGACTTGGGTAAAACAAAACAGCAAAAAAGACAGACATCTCCCGGTGAGTCAGATTGGCACCAGTGCCACTTTTGTTCATTATACAGTATCACCCAGTGTAAAACTGGGTGAGAAATGTATTCTCACAATAAGAATGTCTGTATCAGTCGATACTGACAATTATTACAGTAAATTACCAAATTATTATTGCATTCAAGCTGAGGTTTGCTCCTGAGTAAAAGATGAAGGCTAGTTGTGTTTGAATATCAATGCACAACAACACGAAAAGATAAAAACCTGCAAACAGATACACAAAGACATAAAAAAACCCCAAAGACAAAAAAAACCTACAAAAGACGCAAAACGCCATCAAACATTCAAACGGACAAAATGACATAAACAAAAATATAAAAGATGCTAAAAGTTGAAAAACTACATAAATAACAGAAAAAAAACAGAATTATGTAAACATGCAAAAATCTAAAAGAGCCAATAAAACAAAAATGTGAGATGTAAAAGTACATGAAACTGACATCAACTCTCTAAACTATCTAAGACAAAACTTAGAAAAGATGAAATTGGTGTAAAATTAAAAAGATATAACCAACACAAAAATGACATGAAAGTTGCAGTAAGACAGATAAGACAATGTAACATCCAACAAAAGCAATATAATACGCAAAAAGATATGAAAGATACAAATAGGTAAAACAAAAGCAAAAGTCACAGTAACATGAAAAAATCATTACATAAGAGGCACAGAAACCCAAAATCAACATAAAATAATCAAAAAAATATGAAAAAGAAAAACAAGAACCCCCACCCCCCAAAAAAGTGTGTTTGGTTCAAAATATTGGTGATTTGAATCAAATGATTAAGATTTAAGTTTAAATGTTTGTCACAGTAAATAATCATGATAAAATAACAATAATTGTTGATGTACATGGATGTCCCTGCTTCCCTGGCGGTGGGATGGTGGCTGTGATGGCCAAGCAAGCAGGAAGTGAAGGGGTCCCTGGTAGTGGCGCCGGCAACACTGTCGACATCTGTCGTGGTTGGAGAGCTCAGTGCACAGGAAATGGGGTGTCACGGCGTGTGCTTGTTGGCCATTATCCTGGCATCCTAATGAAGTGTGGGCAGTTCGCAAAAGGGGGTCTCTGGATGGCATGTTGAATGCACGGATGGCAGAGGCTGCACACACAACACAGGAGCCATCCCTTCGCCCTCGCTCTCCCCCTCAACTCCCCCCCTCGCCTTGTATCCCATCTGCCTGAGCCCCGAACTACACCCAATGGGACTGAGGGTGGCAAGCGCATGCGCCGTGTGCTGGTGTGCTTTCCTGTGACAGGCGGAGCGCAAGGCCATTAGGCATCTCGGCACGGCCGGCATGTGATTGGAAACACACAGTGAACAAGTGTCCTCTCTGTATGGAGGCTGCCTCACACTAGGAGAGCAGGAGCTGCAGCGGAGCAACATCATCAATATACCTGGCCCTAATAGTCTTCGCACCACAGATCAAGTGGTGTTTGTCGGATTCCTGAAGGGCCTTAGGTGGCTGTTTATTGACACAACAAACAGAAAAGACTCCCCTGACTGGATGTATTTCCACAGCACATCAGCACAACATGCCCTGAGCGCACATAAGCATGCATCAAACTGGCAATTCATAGAAATCTATGGGAAGATAATGGTGTTAAATATTTGAAGGGGTCAAAACAGTGTATATCAGTATGAAAGGAGAGAAGTACTTTGATTTCATCCTCTGTTATGCTAAAGCCCTGGAATAAAAATGCACATTACCATTCGAAAGCTGCTGCTAAGAAAATTAAAAAGGGTCATTCCGTGGTCAAACCAGCCTGTCGTGTTTGTTGATTATGTTGTTTAATCCTTCAGGTGCAAATCAGTATGTTTGAGTTTTTTTTTTTTTTTTTTGCTATCATTTATGTATTTAAAATAGACCGAGGACATTAACAGCAACCACACCTCCTGCAGCATTTATGGACTGAATGACTGTCTGTTGTTGAAAATACTCATCCTGGTCAAGTGCTCGAGTGTTTACAAGTAGATTGCAAAGTTATTATCAGGCAATAAATGTTTTTTTTTGTCTTTTGCTGTGGCAATACCTTACACCACAAGCTATTATATATTTCTTACAAAACTCTTCAACCACTCAAAAACGTACAACCCTTTATATTTGAACTAAAGCAATGGTAATATAAATGAAAAACACCAAGAAAGTAACAGAAAATTGTGTGTGAAGGATTAATTTGTGCAGCAAATTCAACCAAACCGTTTTTTGAGGGCAATAGCTAAAACCTAACAGCATGTTTATTTTCATACGTAATGTGTGAAGTAGAGAAAAATCTTCAAGAGTCCAAAGTGAGAGTTTATGGGCAAGAACAACATAAGAAACATGTCTTTAAAAATTGCTTCATTAAAATGGACTTACCTCTCTTCACTTTCTTGAGATTCATTGCTGCTCCACAGGTTCTACGCTTAATTACAAGTCAAAAACATAATATAATTGACCTGATTTGCTCTTTGAATGATTTAAAATGAAAATACAATTAGAATCAATTAGCAAAATCCTCAGTGACCAGATTCATTTCCAACTCCAGAGCGGCTAGACATTGTCTCAAATACTGTGTCACATTTTCTCTGGCTGTAACCGCACAGAACTGTGGACACTTTAAAATGGTAGGACACTGAAAATCCAACAGCTTTGGTTGAAAATTAAAATGTGAAACATCCATATGAAAGAAAAAACAACTTATTGTATATTATTATTCATCTGCATAATGAATTGATTACTTGTGACTTTCCTACAGTACAGTGTTAAACAATAGCATGTATCCTGTTTTCCACACAGCAATCCCTCTTCAGGTAAAGAGTCTCTACTTACTTGTCTGCCCATAACTGTAATGGGCTAATGTGCCGAGTAAATGTAGCACTACAGTCCTGAGTGCTTCATCAATACGTCTGACTGATGCAGGACAGAAGGGGGATTATCACGGGCGCCAGATGCTAAGCCACTGAAACTGCACACAATCAATTAAGTCCTCTGTGCATACAGTAGCATCACACCACAGCTGAGCTTATCCAGACAAAACATCAGTACGACAGGAAAATGGAGTCTGTCAAAAAAACCCCAGCTAATCTAGAAACTAAAACCGCTAAAGATAATTAAGGAGTTTGGCTAAGCGCGAGTGAAAAAGGAAAAAAAAAAACTAGAAAACTAATATAAGAGATCGTCCTGTCCCAAACTTAGGATCAAGGCCCAAACTATGTTGTGAAGTTATTGTTACTTAGGTGGCCAGCAAATCTGAATGAACATCAAGTGCACTTGACATAGTAGAGGGAGTTCCCTCACAACACAGGAAGCTTGTTTGATTGGTCAAACAACCTGTCAACAGTGCTTTGACATTGCAGAGAGACCTAAACATGGCATGATGGGTAACACAACATCAGAAACACCCTCAAACATGAAGATTTATACTAGTAAACAGCAATATTTAGCACACATTTACAGTGATTGAGCCAACTTATAAATGACTATATACAGCACAATGTGATTTAGCCAAAAACATATCCAGAGCTACATTTATGCACTACTTACCACATAAACTCATGAACACAGCACAAAGCTGATACAGGATTACAAAAGCTGAAAGTCTACAACAGCCACAGTGGATTGAAATAACAAGTATGTAGTACATTGGATGCCATCCTCATCCACAGACTGCCTCATACCATAATTTTCCATGAGCTGACAGCGGTGGATGAAAGAGTAAGTACCAACATTTCGTTAATTTTAATCAGCCAAAGGCAGCTGCGACACACAACCTAAATTACTCACTGTGCAGTTAAGTAGACTCAGTGTTTTACTGATCTAATCTGGCATCTTCAGACATATTTTTCTGCGACATGCGTGTTGTGTGTTGCATTTTACTGCTGCACACGTTGCTATGCCAACTGTTGAACCCACCACCCCCTCAACTGGTTTATAATGTTACATTTTTAAGATTGTCCTCATCAGGACAAGAACCATAAGTCATTCAGATGAGTTCACTATCAATCCATCAAAATCTCCTCAGTTACTAGCAGTTATGGCCTGAAATGTTTTGTGAAGTCGACAACAACCTTGACCTTTGACCCGTATGAATACATACAGTAGACATGAGGCTCACAATGTCATTGACATTTTTTTTCTTTGGCCATCATGATTGCTTTTTATCCTTGAATATTTGTGTTTCTGTTAAACCGTCCCTGACATTCTGTATTAACTTTTGCCGACCAGAATCTCTCCTCTTGAGTCTGAACGTTGTACTGAATTTTACGTCATTCTGTCAAATGTTCTGAGATATTCCTGTTTGGGGCCTAAGATCATAGCAAACCTTTACCATTGCCCACCAAAATCTTCGAGTCCAACCAGCCTGCTCTCACTCTGAGTGTACTTATGTCATCGTCTTTAGCACATCACTATATCAACATGGTGGTCTTTGGTGTGAATACGTGACACAATGTACAACTCATTCCACGTTAACCCATCAATGTCAATAATGGACACTGTGATCAAACCCATTCTCAAAAAGATGAATTATCTTTGAGATGAATTTTCAGTCAGGGTTTCAAGAATATCACAGCACTGAAACAGCATTGGTGAAAGTTATTAATGATCCTGTGTTAGCGTCGGATAATGGGTTCATTTCTCTACTTGTACTTCTACATGTTAGTGCTGCATTTGGTACCTCTGATCATTCTATTACCAAAAGAGGAACACACTATGAGAAATATACTGTATTTTCCTGACTATATGTCACTCCTGAGTATAAGTTGCACAAGCCAAAAAATGTATAATGAAGAAGAAAAAAACATAAATAAGTCACACTGGACTATACGTCGCATTTTTTGGGGGAAATTTATTTTACAAAATCCAACACATCAAGAACACACATTTCATCTTGAGAGGCAAGTTATAGTAATACAGTGGTGCCCCAGATAATGAATTTAATCCACTCCGGCGTCACGCTCTGTGTCTGAATAATGAATTATCCAAAGCAACTTTTTCCATAGGAATACATGTAAAACCAATTAATCCGTTCTGGACCCACAACAAACTCCCATATAAAGCATGTATTACACACCCGTATGTGCACATTTATTCATTATTATTATTTGAAAAGGAAGTTATGTTAAATATCTGAAAAGGAATGCATGAAATTAGTTCTAAGAATGACTTATACAGTAAATTATTTACCTTGGAGACAGAGATGACTGCAGGCAAAGGAGGTTTGATGGTGGCGGATGTATGGTACATGGACTAAACGCCTCAGCAATGATTAATGTCCTCTGTGGCATTTTCTTCTCTTGTCACAATTAAACACTTGTTGAGGAAGTGAAGTCCGTTGTTGAGGAAGTTTAACAAACTCTTCGGCAGCGGCCCGATCGGAACTCGCCGCCTGGTGGAGGCACTTCGACTGTATGGCATTCCTTTGCCACCTTGTGTTTTAGGTCCCATGATGAAAAAACACAAAACAAAGCACTATTTCAGGTGAAAAAAGGCACAAATATGAAGCACAATGCAGCTGGTCGTGAGCACCTAGGAGTATCACACAGCATCGCGGAGCATCACGGACACTCTGGGGACCTATTTTGCTCGTAACCCGAGGTTTTGCTCATGAGCCGGTGCAAAATTTTGCCCGACGTCTTACTCGTAACACAAAGAAGCTGTATGTCAATGTGCTCGAAAGACAGGGTACCACTGCGTACGGATACGGATGATGACTCGGACAGGATCATAAAACTGATAACTGCCTTTTTTGCGGATAACACGGACCAGTAGAAATGGCCTTAGGAGGCCTAATTTTTCCTCAGAGGACATTTCAGAGCCTGAACTTTATCACTTTTACAGTTGTAAATATGTTGAATTGTTACTTATAGCAGCATTTCTACTTCAGTAAATAGTATGTGTAATCAGTATATCTGCACAAATAAACATGCCTTGCCTCTTACAGTTCAAAGCACCATTTTTTGCTTTGGAGAAAAGGATTCACAAATCACACAAGATCCAGCAGCAACATGTGAGGGGGAAAAAGGGCCATCAGCGGGGCTAGGAGTGCCGATTCAGCAATAAATATGTTACAAATGACTCAAACATTGGCTGGTGGATGCACCCTACTCCCACCCCCTCCATGCTGGATACTCCTTACCTTTCAGCTACTATCAGCCTTGCTACAACATCCATCACTGTGGAAAAGCAGTGTGGATACTGTTTACCATAGGGCCCTGATGCTGTCACAACGGTCACACTTTACAAGTCACAACATAACGTGCTACGGTGAAATGCAGTAAGGTTCATGGCTGGGGAGGCACTGACTGTATCGAAGTCAGATTTACAAATATCTCAACCCGGTAGAATAATCTTAAATTCATCACACAGTTAGCAGGTTGCTACTGGTTAGGTTGATATATGCTTCATAGCTGATATTAGCTCTCATTACACACACAGTTAAATTAACAACATAAAATTTAAAGTAAAGAGGACTGGATAGAGAAAGAGAGAGAGAACCTGCACCCTCTTTGTGCGCATTGCAATTCCACTATTCATAATGATTCAGCACAAATAAAAATAAAGTATGTATACTCTATGGTGTGTATCATCTTACCTTTAGTTGTAAAGGAACCCGTTCACCACCTGATTGACAGAAATTGCTGTATCTTTATTTTAAACCTTCCTTGCATTTCTTTGTTTTTACATCCCACTATACATCACTTCTTGTTTTAACTGAAAGTCAGCTTTTGAGAAATGTTTTACCATAGATATCGTCCATTCCATTTTTCTGATTTTCTGATTTCTTTTATGCTGGCTGCACCTAGAGAAACGCGACTCACCTTATCTCAACTCAACTGGAAATCTGCTTGACGTGCGACGGTTCTCGACCCAGATTTTTCAGTCTTAATGTCGTTCCGACAGAAATTGTGCCAATTCAGGATGTTGAATAGCCAGGACTCAGTCTCGATGATGTGCAGCGGTCACGACTCCACTTCGTGGCTTTTATCATTGTTGGACGTGTGTCACAATGCAATCAATGTTTACTGTCAATAGATGGTGCCAGTTATCAGGCGTGAGTTGTGGTGTCAGTCTACAGCTGTGTGCGAGGTACGTTCAATCATGCAAGAGACGACCAGACTCATAGAGTTGAGTTGGGATCAGTTGCGTTTCTCTATGTGTGGCCATCCTTAGCTAATGCATCTACATTTTGTGCATCCCATTTCTCCACAGAAGAACAGTAGGGCAGTATAACTCTGTTGTGGGCACATGTCCCTCTTTCACTGATGCAAGGAAGTGTGCCTTTCCTGGGGCTTCTTTCGTGTTGTTTTCTGTCAAGATTTGGCTGAACGGCAGTGGTGCTAACTGAGAGTTCATGCCAGGGGACTCATGGAAAGCTAATATTAGCTGCTAGCTTACTGACATGGTAAAACTTCACCACGCAGTGTCAAAGTCATATTATGGTGTTGTCACTGTAAACACTTATGCACAGCTGCAGTTGAGTATATCACAGGTAAATCTATGTCCATATTGAATAAATTGAATGCAATTGGTCCAAATAGGTCCGACTTCACTAGTGAGATGAGTTACCATAGCAATATGTCAATCAAACCCCAGCACGCTAGTGACTTGTTGGATTATTTGCAGTAATGTCTTAATCATGGAGCAAAAAGTTAAAGATAGACCACCACATTTCTTATTAAAGGGTCCAAATAAAACATTTGAGACCATAATGACTTACTACTCGCTTAGTATTTTCAGATAGAAGTCACATGTATCTCTATGGGGAAAAGGCTTCTTGGAGTAGTTTTCCAGCAACCAAGCGGTGGTATTACAACTTAAGTTACTTCCGCATCTGCCTCACAGAATAGCCCCGGCCATAGAAATGAAATCCTAAACCCTTGTTAAAACCCTCCCTAACACCTGCATGTTTTGCACCTTAACAAGTCAAACTATCTGCTGTGAAAAAGTCTACTGGGCAATATTGGTCTTCACATAGGGTCCGTTAAATGTGTTCTTAAGGAAAAAGTTTCATTTCTTTACCTGACACCTGCTTGCAATCAAAACCTCCCTTTGGAGGAATGAGATAGACACTTTTTGCACTGTGGCCAGGCACAATCAGACGTGCTGTCAAACCGCACAGCAACACCTCTCAACACAACCTGACAGTGAATAATTGTCCGGTGGTTATGCAGCTTATGTGAGGATGTGGGGCGGTGGCAGCAGGAAAAGAGAGCCCTTAATCTGGCTATAATCAAACCTGACAGTCACCTACAGCAAGGTGTGGCTCCACGCTGAGAAGCAGTCAGCCGAGAGCTCTGATCAACACAGAGAAATTGCCAAGCCATTAATATTAATCGTCCTAATGGGGCTGCAGAGCAGCGCAGTGATCTGAATGCAGAAGGTAAAGCTTAGTCGGCAGGCGAACATGCAACACTACATCAAGGTAAGGCTACACGGTAACCCGCGGCAGTCTATTTGAAGTAAGTAAGCGGAAGCCAGGTTTTTGTTTTTGCTAATTACGCTCTTTGTAGTGAGTCTAGACAAAGAGGACTCCCCTCCCATCTCACTCTCACTCTTTGTCATTCCTCTACTACCTTGTATTCTGTTTTTTCCCTCTTTTCTGCAAAACTTTACTTTCTTTCTACTTCCTGTTCTTCCCATTAGTTTTCCTCAGTACCCTCCTTCCCCATTTCTATCTTTGTATCAAACACAATCCATCTCTTTTTTCACTTTCTCCTTGTCTGAGCTCAATTTTTTTCTTTTCTTCCCCTCAGTTGTTTTAGTTTTACCCAGTCTCTCCCCTATTTTTTCCCTCCTCGTTTTCTCATTTTTATTTTTCAGCCTCTCTTACATTCTTGAAAAATGGACCTGTGTTGTCTTCTGATTTTTTTTCTTAAATTTCCCCTTTTCTTATTCTTATACCCATTTCCGTATAATTACCTGTGTCACCTGACCCATCCCAAAACCCTACTATATTCTAAAACTTACAAAAACACAGCATTGTGCCACTAGTAATGTTTCACAGTTTCTGGCATAAAAAAAAAATTGGTCAAAAATGTGTTGTAAAAATTTGTTCACATTTGAGTCCTCTAGCAGATAAATTAATGCACCATCACAGTAATATTTATTAGTCAACATAGCTGGAAAGTGGAGGCAGGGGACAGTGATGGTGGCGTCGTCAGTGCATAGAGTTGCCAAACAGCTGGGCCTTGCTTTTTGCTTCCTGTCCCATGTCCTTGCCTCTGTCCCCTTTCTCTGAATTTCATGATTTATAAATCTGGTGAGGACAAGTATTTTAGACCTAAGCTACAACAAATCAGCTTCCTTTGTTCCCTCTGCTACCAGCTCGCCCTCTTGAATCATCTCCCTTCTTTCACTCATCTGATCCTATCCTCCTCCTTCTGTCTCTTCTCCTCTTCCTCTCTGAACAAAAACCTCCTCTGTGGTCCCTATCTCTCTGTGGCTCCATGACCCTGGCTCTGACAGAAGATGGGTGGATTGCAATAGAGACTGCAGTGAGCGATGAACACCTCCGTTTAGCCGTCCTCCACTGTTGTGATGACCAACTTCTGGCCCCCCGACTCCAGTTCTTTGAGTCCATCAGTGAGTTCTCGGTGCCTTATCTCGCCGCCGCCACTACACACAGGATTACTTTACTAGAGAAGATCTAGTCAGGGATAAAGCTGTGCTCCTTCACCTCTCATTCTCCCAAAGCTAACAGGGAACCACGTTAGCAGGCATCAGATAGCGCGTGACAAATACAGGCCCACTTCGTCTGGTTATTTTCCTGTCACTTCTGTTTTTTCCCCTTCCCTTGGAAGCAGGAGGTATTGCTAGGAGAGCCATTTAAAAAGTAGGTGCTCAGAACTGGGATAAATCCATGATTATTGTACTAATATGTTACTGAATTGTGATTATTCGTCACGTAAAACAAGTTTTCGTTGTGTTTTCCCTTATTTGAATTTTAACATCATTGTGCCTTTCCTTTGTTTTCTGCATTTTTGTCTCGGTTTCATCTGGTGTTCCTTTTTGTGTCTTATGTTTTCAGAATTCATTTCATTGTCATTTTTGGATTTTTCTATGCGCTGTGTGTCTTGTTGTTTGTTTGTTTTTGTCTGTTGGGGTGGTGGTGTTTTTTGGGGTTCTCAAATTATTTTAAACTATCAATTCTCCGCTTATTTATTGGGATCAAAAAGTCAGCTTTTTCACTTTGATATGGAATGATTTTGAGCACCGAGCTCTATGCAAACATCTGTGCTTGAGAAATGGAAGAAACAGGCTGTTGCGGCAAACGACCTGAAAGAAGCTTTTTCATAGCGGTGGCAGAGAGAGAGAGAGAGACAGAGAGAGAGAGCGAGAGAGAGAGAAGGAAATGGGTAAACATTGTGTAGTGGGGGTGAAAAGTCCTACACTCAGCAGCTTTGAGAGTCCAAGATGTGAGAAGTGACTGGTTGATTTATCATGGGGGAAACAGAGCCACAAAGTACAATTTTCTACCTTGGCCACAAACAATAATTCATAATGATGTCGCCTCCTGATAGCAGTAGACCTTTGTGCCGCGTTGGGCCTCGAAAATGATTGTAATAAATGTCAGGAGTTTGCAGGTAACTACTTTAAAAGCCATTAGAAGTTGTCTTGATGGAAGATACCAGCTACACACTTCATATGTTGAGATAACAACTTGCAGATAAAAGTGTAGAAAAATGAGCAGTGGGTTTTATTAGGAGGTTACAGAAGCTCAAGGACTCACAGATAAACAGTTTATGTCAATTAAAATGGCTGCGCACAGTGGCTCCAGAACTGTTCTGGATTCATATAAAATGATGATGATTAATATTTTTTTCTCTCTCTCCCTTAACAAGTACACACACAAATTTTTACTTTGTCAATCTTTTGTCGTATTTTGTTCGTTATTGGTTACTTTAATGTTTTTCTTTGATCGTTTTTTTATTTTTGTGTCCATTTCTGTGTCTTTTTGGTTTTCCTGATCACGTTCATTTTTTTTATTACATAGATTGTTTTTTCACTTCTCTTTGTGGATTATTTTTTCTCATTTTTTTGCTCATTTCTCTTTATTTTGTGGATTGTTATATTCATTTATCTTCATTTTCAAGTACATTTTATTTTTTTCTTGTTCAATGGGACAATGTTTTTCTCCCAAGGCAAATTGGTCCGAGGGGACAGATCAGACTACGAGTCATTCAGAAGACCCCCTATGATCTCCAGCCTTCCGGTGGGCCCACCACCTGCAGAAAGGGTTGTAAGGGCCCGGTGCTGTGTAGTTTGGGTGGCAGCCACAAGCGGGGGATTTGGGTGGTCCAATCTCTGGCTGTCAAAACTAGCTCCAACTGGGATAAGGCCCTGGGACAGACCTAGGACACGCTGGAGGGACTATGTCCTGGGAACACCTGGGGGTCCCCCCAGAGGAGCTGGCTGGGGAGAGGGAAGTCTGGGCTTCTGCTAAGGCTGCTGCCCCCACATCCCTGACCAGGATAAGCGGATGATGATGGATGGGACAATTTTCGTGTAGCTTTGTTTATTTTCATTTGTAGTCATTTAGTGGATTAGTTTGTTCATTTGTTTCTTAAGTTATTATGCATCTAATATTTTTTAAGGGTTTCATACATGGATTTATTTTTGGCAAGGAATTGTAGATATTGTGTTTAATTTTTCTAGGTTGTTTTTTTGCCACTTCAAATTCTGAGTTATTTTGCCCATTTTGTTGCTGTTCCTTCATACAGAAAAATCACAAAATGAAGTGTTCTCAACAGATGCAGTTTATTGAACTGAATATCTTGGCAGCCAGATAAGTCTTTCATTCATTAAAATTGCAGAAAGATAAAACTAAAACATAATGATGCACTTTTAAAATATACTCTGACTTATATTTCATTGTAGACTGTAAAAACACTACACATTTCATGCATTCAGGATCATTTTATTGGGAAATGCACAGTCAAATATAAAATTCAACTACAAGAACAGAAATAGTGTGGACGGGGCAATTAATCAAGGTGCTTGTACTCAAAGTGATTTTAAACAAGACTTTGCAAGTTCATAAGGAGCATGAGAGGAGAGGTTTAGAGCATCAGGAGGAAATACATGGTGCATCACTGTTTAAATACACAGGACACAGATGAAATCTTCAAAAATAAAGTTCCTCAAACACTGGTAGTAAAGCACTGGATATTAAAGCCTCTCAAGTGTGTCATATTATCACCACAGCCTGTGTTGTGTACCTGAATCACTCTGCATAAGGCAGCGGCCACACGCTGAGTTGCTCTGGTTCTCAAGGTCTGAACTGGAATGACTGATTAAACGCAGAATGCAGAATATCCCAAAGCATCAAATGTGCCGTGTTTATATTGCCTACAATGAAATACAAGTCAAAGTGAGCTTTTAGGTTGCTGCTTTCCGTATTGTCCAAACTTTTTAATTTGGGGTTGTACAGACGTGGAAAAATTATTGGTACCGTCTGTAAATGACAGAAAAACCCACAATGGTCACAGAAATAACTTGAATCTGACAAAAGTAATAATAAATAAAAATGT
>JAQQAE010003306.1:6094-20471 GCA_029823295.1 Pseudamia nigra | reverse complement strand
TAATTATTGTCCTAATTTTTTATTTCAATATTTTTGACTCCTACTCATTGAGCTGTGGCCAAAATGTAACTAAGCATACACTATTTTCATCACAACTGTAATGGAGTAACAGTAAAAAGTATTCTGCAAAATAACTGTTCACAGAAGTACATTTTAGTGAAAATACTCCTCAGCTACGTGTAAAGGAGAAATCTACTTGAGTACTACCCACTTTTACGTGGTTCATTAACAGTATGAGTTTTGTAAATTGTCAGATTTTTTACATTTTTTGTCCAGTTCTCTTTCATAATAATATTTTCAATGAGGTTCAAACATACGCAGTAATTTTACCTTCCACCGGTTCCTTGTAAAAGCTCTTTAGTCATTACATTTGAACAAGCCATGCTGCTCATTACACTCAAAACTTCACAGATAGAGGGTTTAAAACCTATCCTAGGTTTTGTTTTTTCACTTCACACATTTTTTTTTCTCAAACCAGTTGTGTTCAGAAATTTCCAAAAGGCATCAATGATCTGCTTACACTCCCACACACTGTCCAACATTTATGATGTCTCTCTGGGCCGCTTTATGGAACTTAACATTTAATATCCTCACTAAGGAAAAACAATGGACATTCTTGACATTTTTGAGTTGTTTGGACAAAACGAACCACAACCTGTTACCTTCACAATTCACTTTTGAGTTTTCTTTAAGTATAGGTCTTTACTAATCAGTGGCTGACCATGATAAAAGTGTTATCATGTAATACCAGAAAGAAACCATTAAATCACAAAAATGTACTACTTTTGAATACTAGTATATCAACATATACAAATTTGTTACCCTGCAGCATTCCAAACAATTCCAAAACAGTTGGGATGTAAATTAAATGTAATTTAAATGTAAATAAAAACAGAATTCAGCACTTGTCATAAATCCATGTTTTATTCCCAATAGAGCATAAGATGAACAGTTTTCCATTTTGCCTCAGACCATTGTAAATGAGCTTTGGTCCAGAGACGACGTTTCTTGAATGATGTTCACACATGGCTTCTTCTTTGCATGATACAGATTTAACCTGCATTTGTGGATTGCATAGTGAACTGTGAGTTCTGGAAGTGCTCCTGAGCCCATACAGTGATTTCTTTTTACTGGAGTGCTGCCTCAGGGCCCATAGATCACCAGCATCAAGTTTTGACCTACAGCCATAAGGCCTTCCATGCAGATTCCTCCTGTCTTCTCTGGACCAAAGCTAATTTAAAATGGTCTGAGGCAAAATGGAAAACTGTTCTGTGGTCAGATGAATGCCTTTTGTTGCCCCTGTTCCAGCGTTTTTGAGGTGTGTTGCTACCATGAAATTCAAAATGAGCTAATGTTTTCCGTGAAATGGTGAAATGTCAGCATCTGATATGTTGTTTATGTTCTAGTGGGAATAAAATATGGGTTCATGAGATTCATAAGTCATCGTGTTATGTTTTTATTTACATCAGAACTTTTTTGGAATTGTGGTTGTAATTCTATTCAGTCACCTTTCCAAACTCCACCAAAACACAGTCCTGTGTTTTTGTTGACAAGTAATTTTTAGGAGGTGAGCTAAAAAGGCAAACTATTAAAAGACACAACAACAAGTGGGGATTTATTTTAGCATAAAACACATACAGTAAATTTAATGGCAGAGATGGAGCTTTCCAGTTGAGTTATGTCTGCCTTTTCAGAAAATGCAGTGCCTCAAAATATACACCAGCAGCAGGACATGGAGCTCTTTGAGTAACTTGAACTTGATGGTGACAACTGATTGATAATTTTAGCATTTACACAGAAATATCACCGCACCCTCTATCACACACACACACAAAGACTCACACACGCCTGGTCCAATAGAGGAGCGGCTGGAAACACTGGACACGAGTTTAACAAGAGTCCTGACACATTTAATATCTGCAGTGTGTGTCATATTTAGCAGAATCATCCAGGCACTCGACCACAGACGCACACTCAGACCGGTGGCGCTGAACCCCTCAGCGGCCTATAAAAGACTCATAGACGATGACACCCACAGCAGATGAACAGGGTCAGACTCATCACATCACAATGACCACTGTGGGCTTGTAGGAAGGGACTGGTCATTTCCTCAGGCTGAATGGAGAAAGGCCGACATATTCTCTGTGGAGATTCAGGATCTGTTCCTCCGCAGAGCTGCAGAGAGCACAAATTCACAGGTCAGATGAACAGAGATCACGAGCAACTGGTTTCAATCCATGTCACATGCTTTAAAGCTGTAAATGTCTGTTTCAGGACATTCACATCCTACTGGGAAAATCCAGGTACTTGGAGATATTTTCCAGTTTGCGGTGGATGTGAGTGAATTTTCTCCTGAGGATGTTGTCATCACATCTTCCAACAACCTGATAGAGGTCCATGCTGAGAAGGTTGGCAAAAATGAAACTGAAATTATTAAAAGTATTCATCTTAACCCAAAGGTTTACTGTAGGTTTCACTTGTCAAAAAATAAGATAAAATAAATAAATAAAATAAGAAAGAAAGTGGGGAAAAAAAAAATCATAACAAAACAATATAATATTTTTTACTGTGTGTTAAATGAATCCACAACTTTTTTGTATTTTGCACTTTAAATGTAAGTTACATTAATTAATAAGAACTACAATTTATCTTATAACTTTTTGAACTAATTTTAGCTTATTGTGTTCTATTTGATGTCTTTCTGTGATTGACAGTCATTTACAATATATCAGAATGTTCAAAATAAGGTCAAAATGAACAAAAATGAACAAACAGCACAAAATAATCCCCATAACATCAAAATTTACTAAAGCAATCAAGGAAATGAGCAGCAATAAACCAAATACTCCAGAAAATTACAAAAGTCTGAACAGAAAGGAACACAATAAGCACAAATCTAGCATAATTTACAAAATAATCTTCATTATTAACCAGGCAATCTAAAAAAAATTGATGTAAATTATCAAAATATTCAAGAAAATGAACAGAAATTAATTCAACAATTAATGATATTGACGCTATTGAGGCACTATTGGGACACTCAGAGTTGGGCATGGTGTTTATTGCTTTAATTGCTTTTGTTTACTCCTCTAGGTAGGAGAAGATGGCACGATCACAAACACTTTCTCCCATCGATGTAAACTCCCAGTGGATGTGGATCCTATCTCTGTGTCCCTGAACGTGGGCAGCAGTGGGATTCTGACTGTCAGAGCTCAGAGGGTAGCTCATACCACCCTGGTGCACACATTTCTACACAGTCACCCTGCAGATAACATTTCAACTGTTTTCTTTTCATTGATGTGTATTTCCCTAGATGTGATTTGAGTACCAGTGACTCATGGCAAATAGTGAGTTTTCCAGCCTCCGGTGGAGAGGATATGGATCAACATCAACATCACCTCAAGACCAGCGGGAATATGAGCAACTGTGTGAAGTTGAACCTAACATAATCATTCAAAGGCATTTACAATTGTACTGGTATGTTATTGATATTCTGATGTGAGATTCAAGACCAAAATGAAATTTAAAATGTTGAGATAAATTCAAGCTATGTTTGTGAATTAGTGAATTAAAAGCATGAGTCACCCCTGTTATCTGGAAACATGTTGGTCTCATAATTGTGGTCAAATTGTATACTTTCAGTAATTTATCAAAAAATAGTGACATGTTCACCTTTTAAAACATTGGTCAAGCTCAGAGACTCATAAAGCTACAACATATGCTCCTACATGTTTATAACATTAAATTGGAAATTTTCAGATGTAGATCATGATTGGCATTTACTGGGTGAACCTTTTTTTTTTACTTATGCCTAGTGTTTAGATTGACAGATTTAAAAAAAATCCAACCATAAAGGAGTGAGAAGTAGGATACATACTTTAGCAAAAGTAGAGTGACAGTTTTATATAGGTTTGCACAGCTTGCAGAAAAAAAGGTGCCTTTCTGAAAATGGTCTCAGTATAATTATGGTCATATTTTTAAAGGTGAGAAAGTAGATAAATACTGACATACTGTGAACAAAGGAAGACAAAATAACTTTGACTTTATAATTCATTAATTATAATAAAGACTGCCTAAACCATAACACAAGGAAAAACTCATTTTATTTTACAATCAGTTTATGTTCTTGTGGAAGTTAATTGCCATTCAGAATAAGAGATAAGACTTTATTTATTCCACACTTATTGCCGTTTGAGTGACGAAGAAGACCTAAATATATAATAAGTGGCTTTGTTGGCTAAATTTAGAGAAAACGTGAGTCATTAAACCTACTAATCCACAGGGACAAATAACAAATAACCGTAGCCTATAATAACATTAAATTAATCATCTTTCTATTTTTGCAGTGTACTGCAAAAATAGAACTCCTACGTATTATACAGGCATTTTCTGGGCAAAAATACAAGTTCTGGGTTTAAATAAAACCGTTGTTGACGACTTCCGCTGTTTCCATGACGACTGCAAATGAGGGAAGTGACGACAGCGGTTGTCAAGGGACTTTTTAGTGTACGGAAATGTTCATCGATATGCGTAAATCGTCTCCTCCGTGGGACGTAAATACGGCAATTACTCACCTCAGTTGATGTTTTAAGTTATTTTACAGCGTTTCCAAACTAACATCGACTTTAGCAGATGCAGGAAAGAAACTGCTGTGACGTGTATTGGAGTTGATGCTAGATATTGTGATGGTATCTAACAACTAACAACATGGCACAGGTTCCTGCTCCTGGATCAGTCGTAGTCACCGACTGGCATCGATATAAAGACAGTAAAGAGTATTTCAGCAAGATTCTACACAAGAAAAGACGGAAAAACTTCGGTATGACAGTTAAGACATAACTTTTGGTTGCATTAGCATGTCCTTCTACCTGTACCAATACACACGTGGACATATGTAATATATGCTATTTCACATTCAGTAAAGGATCAATGCAAAAAAGTCGATTTACTGTTTTTGTTTTCCATTTAATTGTCTCAGCTCACACTAATTTTCAAGTTTTAACACTGAAGAATACTTGACAAAAGTAGTGAAAATGATTTTAATGATCATATATTCCTGAAAGGTGAATCCTAATAGCTGAACTGTGTAACTGAGACAGCCTCTGGATAGTGATGCATCAACTCAATAGTAGGATCATACTGGATCACTGGCTTTCATGTCTGCAAGTTTTCTTAATAGCAACAGACCTGACTCTAAAACTTTTGAGAAAAAAGATTCAAGTCTTGTCTGCAATGTTATGGTTTTTTTATTTGTTTTCCAGGCCTTCTGGAGTCCCCAGTGATGCCCCCATTTGCAGCAGTGGATACAGTTCACTATAAAATCTTCCTGTCTGGTAAGAGTGGAGTTGGAAAAACTGCTCTTGCTGCACGTCTTGCAGGCCTGAATATTCCAACCATGCATTATGAAACCACAGGTAGGTCAAAGGCTAAGCATGAGGAAGCGATAAAGCAGTTACAAAACTGCTCACATTAAATGAACATGATGGCCTGTGTAAAAATAATCCATTTATTTTTTCACCTCAGGTATTGAGACCACAGTCGTGCACTGGCCGGTGAAGCTTAGAGAAAGTGGCAAAGTGCTTTTCTTCCGTCTGCAGCTGTGGGACTGTGGAGAAAATGCCTTACGAAGATTTGACCATTTGCTTCCAGTAGGAATAAGTTACAGTAATTTGACACATTATATGAAGGCACAAAATAATAGGCATTTCCTAGTATTAAAGGAAACACTTGGAACTCTCCTTCATGTAAGATCTCATTTCTTTTCACTTCCAGTCCTGTAAGGACCAGGTGGACGCTGTCCTCTTCCTCTTCTCCTTCACTGACAGAATGTCCTTCGAAGATCTTTCTAATCAGATACAGAAGTGGACAGGGTCATCTCTGGATCGAGTTGTCAAAGTGGTGGTTGGCACAAAGTATCCTTTCTAAAACATGTTTTGTCTGTACACAGTAAAAGCTTTTTTTTTATTCAAAAATACAGAATGCTCCAATAAGCACATCTTAAACACAAGTAACAAATGTATATGGCATTTAATTTAAACTGAACACATTTTGTACTGCAGTGTTTGTTTTGCTATAGAACTGTATACTAGACTGACCACTGATGTTTTTAGTATATTTAGCAACAGTGTTATACACAATTCCTTTTTTCCAACAAGTTAGCAAGAGTGTTTTCACCTTGCTGACATGCTTTGACTACATCTCCAGTCTTCCTCAGAATACATATTTATGTGCAACAATGGAAGTCTTTGGCACAGCAAGATGTATATACACTTGGCAACCAAGCAAATAATTTTTAGTCAGATTAATAATTTGGATGTTTTCCTAGGATTTGTTGATGTAAGGTTCCTTGATCATTTGGCATCTTCTCATTTGAAGGAAGAACATTGTGCAAACAGTCATCTCCAGTGTTTCCCTTAAGTCCTTTTCCTCAACGTCTTCTTCCAGATTTGACCTTTTTATGCACTGTGATGTAGCAGAGAGGGAAGTCAGGGGCTTCCAGCAGACATCAGGATTATCAGTACTGCGTATGGGAGGGGAGGTCACTGACGGTCTAGGTGATGTTGCTCCCATCCTCAATTGCCTTGCAGAAAATCTCTGGCATCAGGACTGTGTTTCAGCTGGATCAACTGGTCATCATTTACAGGAGGAGACAGTGACTCTGCTTTAATGTTATACAGAGGCAGTGGGTAGCGCCACTTTTTTGGTGGTAGTGTCTGCAAAAAAAAAAAAAAAACTTTCTTGAAACTTGGTGGAATGTAATAAGCCAAGATTGAAACCACAAACATGGAAGATGCTACCTTATTTAACATTGCAAGTGTTTGACACTCGAAGGGTGTCGATTCAGTCAGTCATTCTCCTTTACCTTCAGGTCCCCATATATAAAATTTCATCAGAATATTATGACAGAATTTGTATGATGTGACTTCTACCAGTTTTTAAAACCAGTATAAGTAAAAAAAAATAAGTTGGGGCACTTGCATGGTTAT
This sequence comes from Pseudamia nigra, assembly GCA_029823295.1. Classification (NCBI taxonomy): domain Eukaryota; kingdom Metazoa; phylum Chordata; class Actinopteri; order Kurtiformes; family Apogonidae; genus Pseudamia; species Pseudamia nigra. The sequence continues at coordinate 13,485 of JAQQAE010003306.1, read as the reverse complement.
CATGCCCACATTGTATAAATTCTGTTGATTTGCTGGACAGGCTAAATCCTCCAGAACAGTGTTCCCAAAGTTTTCTTAGGACATGACAGCCATCATGACCCAAATCACAAGTGAATGTGCATAAATGTTCTTGTCCATTTTAACTGCTATATCGTATCACATCACAAGGCTTACATTATTGTCTAGAGCAGGTAAATGATCCATTTTGAAGAGATGCAAGTTAAAGAAATCACTGTTTTGTTTAATATGTGCTTTAAAAGATATATAACATATATACAAATTAATTGCATTTGGGCGAAGGCAACACTCATTCTGTAAGTGTATCATAATCACAATTTAAATATTCAGCATCAAAAAAACAGTTCTTGCCAATTTGTTTTGTGATCCAAATAAATTCTCCTGTGACCCACCTGTGGTTCCCACCCCACTGTTTGGGAATGGCTACTCTAAAACCAATGCCTTATTACCAAGAAAAGGAGCCATTTTGCAGAGCAAATTGTTACCATCTTTATTTGATAATTTAGGAGCAATAATATTGTTTAAAAAGAGGCTAAGATAGATTTGATTAAAAAAAAAAAAAAGCACACCTCTTCCCATACAGTGAAAGGTTATAGTGATTCTTCTTGTCTCAGTGTAAACAAGTGCCTTTATCAGCAGTCAAGTATAATCAAGTGACAAGTGTGAGTGAGCATGCACATTAAGGCTGATTTAAAAAAAAAAAAAAAACAAAAACAAAAATGTGAAAGTGCAAGTATGTGTAAAAATAAAACTGCAGTCATTCGCCCTTTCCCATCACTGTTTTGATGACAGCACATTCATCCAGATTTCTTTAGCTGAGCTGCAAAAAATAAAAATAAAAAGTCACTTCTGGTATCTTAGTGAGATTAGAGAAATAACTGGCGATGTTCTCTCTTACCTTGTGTCTGTAACAAGTATCATTGCAGTCGGCTGCCCAGTTCGTCTCTTTGTGAGATGAAGTAGGAAGGAGTCAGTGGGTAAACCCAGGAGCTCAGTCTTCAGATGCTCAGTGCGAACTTGTGCAGGGAATTCAGCATGATCCAACACTATGAACTGCTCATCCCTGATGCCGAACAGAAAAACCAAGGTTTAATGGCAAAATGAGAACAATTCACTTTGAGTCAACAGCTCGGTATTCCAGGCCACAACTTTAATTATTTGGTGGCAGATTCACAGATTGTTTAGATGATAGGACATTTCCCTCAATTCTGCTGAGTGGATGTAAAAAAAAAAAAAAAACCCAACACACCTTTTAGAGGAGATGATCAAAAGGTCGTTGAAGAGGTGCAGGTAGACACTGAGGAATGACATTCTGGAGGTGCAGGCATCCTCTACAATCAGCTGTCTCACTGCACCTTCATGCACCAGAAAACGGCCACTAATGACAAGAGGAACTGACTGGATGGATGAAGAGGCATTTGTTAGAATTTACTGCCATCTGCAGGCCATAGAACAGAATCAACTATGCGACAGCAAATTAAAAAATTTCAGCACCTTAACTTTGTCAAAATCGAACAGCATTTCCAGGCAGATCAGTTTCTCAATCCGTTTCATTTTTTGGACCCCGTTGTTGCACTCCGTCACCACCTGATCCAAGCAGAACATTGGAGACACCTTTTATGAATTTTTAGCATCTTCATATTATTTGCCAAGTTTAAGAACATGTCACCTTTCTTTTTGCTTATTTTGGTTGGTGGAAGGTCTTACCTCATGAATGGCTTCTATAGCTTTCTCAAGACTTTGAAATGAATCTGACTCAGGCTCAGTCAGTTTCAAGATGCTCTAAAATTAAAACAGCAGAAGAGTCCTTAGTTACCATCTGAAGCAAAATACAAATGTGACTGCAATAGAACCTGCTGCAAACTGACCTCCAGTATTAGTTTAATGCGAGTAATTCTCTGAAAGGGAAGCACCAGGAAAGACTTGAGGCTCTGCCTTTGACACACTGGATCTCTCTCAAGTTTCTGGAGTGAATATATGAAGTCCTTATTCTGTTGCCTTCAAAAAAGATAGATGTCAGTAGAAACTGTGACTCAGCATTACTGCTAAAACAGAGACAGGACTCACAGCAACTGGCTGATGAGAGCCTCTTGGTACATCATGTTGGTCACATATGGCACATATAGTCTGTGGAATGCTGGGCAGTGCTGAAGCACAATGTCTCCGACCTGAGATATGAACACACACTCTCCTAGGCGAAGCTCTAGGTCCATAAGGAACCTAGAGACACACAAACATCAGCTCAACAAAAACAAACTGTATTTGAAATGGGAAACTATATGGGATTTCTCACTTCTCACTTGCTGCCATCACATGCTGAATGTTGGAAAATAAAATGTGATGCTCCAGTTGAGACAGAGTCTGTTTCAGGGCTGCCGACGCATAGAAATGTAGGACAGTGATTTGAAGACTCCTCAAGTAAGAAGCTTCAGAGCCAATCAACTCAAATATTGTCTACGTAAGAAAGAAAAACAAATGGAATTATTTTTCTGTTTTTTCCTGCTGTTCCATCAAATGTGAAAGAACTCAAAGCTCAAAACCTAAACACTTAGTTTATTATCCAACAGATGTAAATGTTTGTCATTTAGTCCATTTCACTGGATTCATCATGACTATCATGACTGAAGAGCTTAAAAGAAGGATGAAACATGGAGCCTTTCACACCTCTTGAAGGCGAATCTCTCTTTTGGTCAACTTGCTGAGCAGGCCAGATGCCTTGACCTTATCCAGGTCTTGCCAAAGAGTAAATGGAGTCACCTTAATTACATTAGGCTGACTGGAAATTGGAACTACTGCAGCCAGGCATTGCTGAGGGGAACCAGCTTCAGTTTGATAGAGAGAGGAGAGATGATCAACCAATTTCTGCAAGTGCTGTGGGTTTATCAGCTCAGGGAGGGGACTCTTGTTAAATCGATGCAGATCCTCCCTCACATTTTGCAGACAGTAGTGCTGATACAATGGGACTGCAAAACAATAGCAATAAAAGACAGTATTTGGTATGATAATCTGCTAAATGTCTGACAAGAAGCTTCAAGTAGGTTGATAAACTTACGCTTATTCATGTACTTTAACTGAAACATGCCCTGCACTTCATCCTCAACTGGATCTGTTCTGCATAGACAGACAGGATCCATGTAGTTAAACATCGCATGACAAAGTATGACTAGAACTCATCTTACCCTTCTATGCTTTGGTTCAGGTCAGAGCTGGATGAAGACACAGAGTTGTCTTCCTCAGGTAATGATAGTGAAAGCACTTTGGGCAAAGCAAAGTACTTCTTTCCAATGTTCCATGTCTGCTTTACAGCCACCGACCCGAGAGCTGACGATATATCTATGGCTGGACTATAACAGGAAGAAGTGTTTAATTCAAATAAAGCCTGCTTAAATGATTTTCTTCAGTTTAGTAACTGATGGTGTGACCCTCACTTGCTGTAGTCAGATTTGTTCATGCTGTCACTCCTCTCATCAAGGCTTCTTGAGTCCTGTTCACTGTTGGTCTCCAGAGAAGATGTTGAATCAGGTTGTTCTGATATCACCATTGCTGGTGTTTGTGATATTAAATTACTGACTGGATCATTTCTTTGTAAATAACAGGATAAATTAGCAATACTGCTGTCACTGAAACAACAGCTGCTTACATCTTTACAATCAAACTGAGCCATTGTACACCACAAATACAATCTCTGTGGATATGACCATCATAAGCAGCACAAAGAACCTTATGCACAGCACCACTACTTCCTGAACTGAAGCCAGCTTTTTTAGTTCCTGCCTGACATTATTGGACAAATTGATTAATCCAGGTGTGCCAGACCTCAGTTGTCACACCATCATGGTCAGACACACCTGTATTAATCAGTTTGTCCAATAATGTCAGACAGGAAATAAAGGCGCTGGCTTCAGTTCAGGAGGTAGAGCTGTGCATACAGTCTACTAGTGAGCTCTGGTGCAAGCAGCAATCACAAAAACTATACACAGGTGTGTTTCTGGAAGCACTACCTCAAATACACTATGGTGTGGTAGTAGTACAATGATCTGCAAATACTTTTCAACCCATATTCAATTGAATACACTGTAAAAGGATGATATTTAATGATCAAACTGATAAACCCCATTGTTTTTTGCAAATATTCACTCATTTTGAATGTGACTGGTGCAGACAAAAGACTGAGAAAGTTGAGGAATGCTCAAAAACACCTGTTTGGAACATTCCACAGGTGAACAGGTTAATTGGAAACAGGTGAGTGTCATGATTAGGTTTAAGTAAATAGTCCAAGAGTTTAAGAATGTTTATCAATGTACAACTGCAAGGAATTTAGGGATTTCATTTACAGTCCATAATATCAAAAGATTCAGAGAATCTGGAGAAACTTCTGCAAGTAAACAAGACTAAAAACATCAAATACCTGTGAACTTTCATCCCTTAGGTGGTACTGCATTAAAAACTGACATCATTATGTAAAAGATATTACCACATGGACTCAGGAACACTTCAGAAAACCACTGTCAGTTAACACAGTTCATCACTACACCTACAGGTTAAAACTCTACCATGCAAAGTGAAATGCATATATCAACAACACCCAGAAACGCTGTCAGTTTCTCTGCACCTGAGCTCATCTCAGATAGACTGATGCAAAGTGAAAAAATGTTCTGTGGTCTGACAAGTCCACATTTCAAATTGTTTTTAGAAATCATAGATGTCATGTCCTTTATGCTGAGGAAAAGGACCATCCAGACCATCCAAAAAATCAGCATCTGTGATTATATGGGGTGTGTTAGTGCCCTACATGTGTGACTTGCACACCTGTGAAGGCACCATTGATGCTAGAGGGTACAAAGAGGTTTTGGAGCAACACATGCTGCATCGAAACGTCTTTTTCATGGACGTCGCTGTTTATTTCAGCAAAACAATGTCGATACGTTCTGCATGTGTTCCAACAGCGTGGCTTTGTAGTAAATGAATGGTGGTACTGGACTGATCAGTCTGCACTCCACACTTGTCTCCCATTGAAAATGTATGGGGTATTATGAAGCACAAAATATGACAACTGAGACCCCGCATTGTTGAGCAACTGAAGTTATACATCAAGCAAAAATGACATAGAATTCCCCCTGCAAAGCTTCAACAATTAGTGTCCTCAGTTCCTAAACACTTGTTGTTAAAAGGAAAGGTGATATAACAGGGGTAAAACATGACCTTGTCCCAGCTCTTCTGGAACACATTGCAGGCATCAAAGTCAAAATGATTATTTGCAAAAAACAAAGCTTATCAGTTTGACAATTAAATACCTTATCTTTGTAATGTAGTCAACTGAAAATAGGTTGAAAAGGATTTGTAAGTCATATTGTTTTAAATTTACATTTTATACAATGTTCCAAATTCACTGAAACTGGAGTTTTTATTAGAGGGGACGTTGAAGCTATTGGTCTTTGCCTGTTACCTCTACATATGTAAATGACAGACAACAGATGTCTAAATTATTCACATTCATCCTTAATTACAAGGGAAAAAATACACAGACACGCACTGTACAAATACTATTTCCATTTTATTCGCAATTTAAAATTTCATACAAGATAAAAGTAAATAATTCAATCTGCCTGAACATTGTTGGTAAATGACTCAAAGTCATGAAAATCCTTTAATAGACAAAACATCTGAAAGCCATGTGTGGCCTTACTATAACAGTATGTAACAAATATGGGCATGAATACACATTATGATGATTCAATAAAATGAAAGACTGTCTGAACAGGAGCGACAAACAGTTTTGGAAACTACCCATGGCAAAGCTGTTGAACAGTGAACAATGATACACAGTACAGGATACCTTCTGTAATAGTCATACTGAGCTCAAAATGCCATCACATGTCAACAAACACACTTGTGGCTCACATAACATGTCATTATGATACTGGCTATACTTAGATGTATAGCCTTTAATAAAAGTGAGAAACAATACAAATCATTCCAGACTGCAGCAAGTAGGGAGCTTTTCAATCACTGGCGGTTTGTAAGTGGGATGAGTTACATAACATATAGATTGCTTTGCTTTATTTGTCAGAAATTACCTCAAATATCAATTTTTGCATCAAATGATTGAAACATTTCAGACAATTATTCTGGCAAGCACTGCTGTAAAACTGCCCTGTTTTGATATTATCTCTCTAGAAGTCAACACTTTAAACCCTTACACAAGAGTTTTATAAAATACAAAATGAAATAAATGATTCATTGTGGCAAGGAGTCAATCATACATTGGGCATTTAATATATTGGGGGAGGGGGGGATGAAATGAATCTATCATACCAAATCTCTAAGAACCAATTAAACAGGTGGGCACCCAAACATCTGCATGCAAACACACCTCACATATCTGCTAAATCCAGAAAAAGTAATACCAGTTTGTTCTTGGATATTTTGTAAGACAAACCAAGAGACAGCATTTCCCTGTGTTATTCGTACTCCCTGTTCAGAAGGGGCCGAGACATCTGGATCAGTCACAAGGTATAAATAAAGACAGATGCTGAGTTGGGAGGCTGGAGACTTGCACAACTTGAGTCTAGGTGGGCACAGTGATACTGCGGGCTAATAGAGCCAGCAGAGCGAGCTCCACCACCCCGTGAGCTTGTTCTAGTGCCTCTGCAGCCTCCCTGGCAGAAAACCCTGCTGCCTGAATTCTCTGGATGTGCTCGGCTGGAAATTGTTCAATAAAGGGATGTGGAGCAGGGAGAAGAGGGGCTGGAGATGTAGGATGGGGGTCCTGAGCTGGCGGAGGGACAGAAGGGAGGGTGCTATGGAGTTCCTCAGGTGAGCCCACTGCCATTGACAAAGGGCTGAGAAATGTGTGCTCAGTCTCGGAGCCGAGAGTGTCCGGGGTGTTATTGCCAGATGCTCTTCCATCTGCCACCCCTCTGCCCTGCTGCCCCTCTGGAGGTTCCCTGAACTCGAGATTCGCTGCAGGACCAGAGACCTCTGGCTCAGGCTGTGAAATGCTGATGTTATTCATTTCATTCTCCCCACATCTGTCTGGCCTCTGCTCCTCCCCGGAGCCATCTGGAAACTGTGTTGACTCTTGAATCTCCACAGTCTCTACTGCATCTATTCCCAGATGCGCTTCCTGGACAGAGAGGGTAGGCAAAGGACACTTAGATGGTCCCTCATCAGATACAGCAGCAGCATGGTTGGCTTTGGCATTGCTTGGTTCTGCACTGGCTGTATTGGCAGTAGATGGGTCGATCAGGGTGTTTTCAGGTGTCGGGGTACGTGACTCTGGGCCCACTTCATTGATGTCTTGTCGCAGTGCTTATGTTTCAGTGCGATTCACTGTGTTTCGCCCTAAAAAACAAGGTTTACCCTCAGTTCTT
>JAQQAE010003305.1:0-20471 GCA_029823295.1 Pseudamia nigra | reverse complement strand
TAAAATCACTGTCCATCTTAAAACCTAGGTTAGTAACAGTCTCCTTTACATACGGCACTAAGGGCCCCAGATCACTAAATGGGGGCCCACAGGATGCACTGGGACCAAACACCATCACCTCAGCTTTACTCTCATTGAGACTCAAGAAGTTTACTACATGATCACTATATTAATCAGAAATTCAGAAATCAGATAATGATGGGAGTTTTCATGTTCATGTAAACAGGCTCAATGACTGACACTGGGCTGGTGTAATGGCTGAGAAGAGAAAAGCAAACAGAGAAAGACACACTGTACATTAAAACTGAAGACATCCACATTGTGAAAGAACTGGTATGGAAGCATGTAGAAAACAAAAAAGCGCACTAGGCAGCTAGCTGTACAGGTTACCCAGTGCCTTGGCCAGGGCCACTGAAAAGCATACAGTACAACAATGCACATGCATGCAATCGAACAACTGTCAACTTAACATACATTTTTAAACCAGAGTAGTCAGAGAAAACCCACAAGGACACAGGCAGCGTGTGTGAGAGTAATGTGCTTGAGACCATCAGGTGTCTTGTGCAGAAGAAGGGTGGCTTGAGCATCAGTTGACCTATTAGTGCTGCTACAACTACTGCACAAATCCATATTTTCTCAAGAAACAATGTCCATCAAAAGAAAAGAAATGAAGGTCAGTCAATCCAAAAAGATCTGAAGAGCTTTGAATGTGTCCCCAAGTGCAGTCCATCAAACATTAGGACCATCACAGGAAAGGAAGACCAAGAGCATTCTTTGCTGCAGAGAATATGTTCATTAGAATTACCAGCCTTAGAAACCACACACAGTCCTCAGAGCCAGTTTCAGCTTAACATTTGATGGCTTTGGTGACTGCACTTGAGGATATATTTAAAGTTCTTTAATCGTTTGATTGACTGATCTAAATAATTGCCAAGGTACAAATTCACTTCAGGTGACTAATGTGAATCTGATGAGAGAATTCCAGAAGTGTACAAAGCTGAGTCTAACTATGTTTTGTTTACTACGTAATTCTATACATTTTCTTTTACAGTTTGTATGTCTTTGGTGTTAATGTACAATGGTAACATTTATTTTTTTTAAAAGAAAGAAAGAAAGAAAGAAAAACACTGAAGGAGCAGGTGTGTCCAAACTTTTGACTGGTAGCACACATAAACATCATTTTGCAGAAATGTAGAGTGAAGACATTTTCTTCAACTTGATGTCTTTAGTGAAACGTGCAGTTTTGTCCCTGAGGTTGTATTTATAGCACAGTCTACATTTTTTAGCTGCTATGGATTTATGTCTGTGTACAGTTACTGTATTTGCCCTTTTGTGTGTGTGTGTACTTCAGTAACATATTAAAGATGAGCGCTGCTTGGTGATAGCCCAGTGTTTGTCTGGCCCTCCGCTTACTTGTACATGGATAATGATTTAACCATTGAAGATTAGTGATCAGATGAATACAATGGAGAGGCTGATAACCGCCTCTGTCTGTTTACCCAGTTCCTGCTGTGAACAAGGCAGAACTGACTTACACACATATACACACACTATCACACACCTCGTATGGACGCAGCCTACTTAAAGATGTGTTTAATTCCCTGTTGCAAAGCTCAGTGTTGAATTAAATGTAAGCGTGGACACGACAGGAGATCCTTAACTTAAAGAGAGGGCTCCGTCCTGGTCAGATGTTTTCAGCAGAGTGTGTGTGAGTGTGTGCGGTTGTATGACGGACTGTGTGAACCTGTGCTGTGTAAACACGTCCACAGTTTCGGGGGGAGGCTCTGTGCCTCGTCAGAATGCACACACACAGATTCCATTCCCAAGTCCCTGAGCCTCCTCCCCTACCACCCATCATCTCTCCTCTCCAAACGCTCCTTTCTTCACCTCCACCCTCCTCCTCTTCCTTCTCTGCCCCCCTTTTCTCTGTGATTTACAGCTCATGGCCCCTCCCCACACCTCAGCAGCACATTAAGAGCATTTAAACTGTGGCCGTTACTAAACAGGGGTCTTTATGGAGCCAGTCTACACATCTAAAGCCCATTACAGCTACATCAAAGCAGGATAACAATGACTAATGAACAATAGATATCATGAGAGACTGTGCCAAATCAGTATTCACTGTAACAGAGAGGGTGAGTGCGTGTGTGTGGGGGACAATCATAGCTCCATTTTTTTTAAATCATGAAACACGCATCTGTTTGTGTGTGTCTCATGTGCCTCATGAACCACATTAATACAGTTTTATTTGTGCATCAGGTCAATAATTGACCTTGTCAGCAGGTTTAAATTGTTTATGTGCATGTCTGCAGCTGTGCTGGTATCTATAAGGCAAGTATGAATATTTTTGTGCCTACAGTAAATTCTGTATAATGTGTGTAAGTACTGTCCAGCCAAACTGCAGTCATTATGCAAACAATGAAACTGAGGAAAATGCGTTTTTGTGCAAATTTGACCCTTTTTCTGAAATGGAACATACAGTAAGTGAATCAGGACACTTAGTCACAAAATAAATCAAATGTCAAAAAGTGCTATTCTAGTCTAAACTGAATTTTGACCAAATGTGAGTTACTGCACTTTGCTTTTGTTTTGTCGTGTTGAAACAGGCCAATGTTTTTTTTATAGACATCAATTAATATGACTTAAGGAGGCTAACGTGGGACCAGTAAACATTTCCAGTGTAAATTATTCTTCTTCCAGTCAACTTTTAAAATAAGTCGAGCACAAAAATGTAACCTGACTGCCAAATCACATGAATACACAGTACATAACACTGTATCTCAATAATATTTATTGTGAGCTTTTATATTGAGCTGGAAAAATTACAAATAATTAGTTTCTGTGTATTAATAAATATTTCCCATTTCACTCTTAATGGGTCATTAGTTTTAATGTTGAACCAGTCGGATTGTGTCTTTCACTGAACATTGCTTGCAAGAGGCATAAGAGTCAACGCAGTGCATTTTAAATACGTTTGTTTTATCTGATATAGGATTTAAAGGATACACACTGTGAAAATCCATATTTTTGGCATTTTTGATATTTGTATAAAGCCTGTGGTGTAAACTAAAGCTTGTGGAAATATGAGCTTGTTCAGTTCTGAGGACTCCACACAGCAAGATGGACAACTGGAAAAAGAAGCTGTTTTGAATTTTTTTCTGATTTGTGACATCACAACTCATAACCAATCACAGTCAAATGCACTACTCTCATCCCCATAACCAAGCAGAGTTCTACATTTGAAAATGAAGAATTAAAACTTCAAAACATCACAAGCTACAACCAATCATATTCACACCCCAATTAGCCCTGCTCCCATGAGCTGGAGCCACTTTAGAAAATTATCCATGAAAAGCATGTAATTTGGTGTTTACAACAGCCTAGCATCAGATTCCAATCCTAATTTGCATTGAGAATTACCAGTCATAGCATTTTATAATTAAAAGTGGGTGGGTGCAACGTCTCACAGTGATATTGAGTATGTGGCTGAGTTACAGTACAAAAAGGCCCTTGAAAAACCACAGAAAAATCAAATTTACAGTACATGCTTCATTTTGTCAACACTCTTACAGAGGTGCTTAACAGACACTTATACGTGGTACAGATTTATAGTCAAATGTTAACACATGGCACCGTTAAAAGGTACAAAAACTGTAACCACGTGAGTGTTAGATCCAGTAATCATCACAGCCAATAATCGATTTTCCCCACTGGAGACCGTCACCATCGTATCACTTCCAAACATGTGATTTGCAGATCATTTTTATCCTCAGACTACCATGAGTGCATACAGTCTTATCTCAGATTAACACAGCAGGATCCAAACCTTTTAAAATCCTCACACTTCAACCAGTACCTTTGGAGCCGGACTCTTCCCATTGACCCAAACAAGACCACCTGCATCTCCTGCTCTCTAGTCGAGGCTCTGAGCTCTTACAAGTGCAGTGGTATTTTGAAGGCTTTGCCCTGTGCTGCAGTTGCTGAATTGAGAAGGTGGAAGTGGCGTCCGTAATCCCATAATGGCAGGTACATGATGACAGGGGAACCCATGTAATCCTCTTTTAGATGCAGCTATCATTGTCCTTACCGCCGCCACTTTCCCTACTAATTCCCTCACCTGTCCCCCCATAACCCCTGAGCACACACACATACACACCCAAATAAGAAGCACTGCATCAAAGACTGTGCTCACATTGTGTTGCCTGATGATGATGAATCAATAGAAATGCACAAAACTAAGTACTCTATAATTATGGTTTATGGTACTGGATTTCAGAATTTGTATAAGTACATATTTATCCACAGACGTCCACCTACATGTTAAAGGTATTCCTGTGTTTTGCATCTTCTATTCATCCATTTTCAGGAAGAATGAGACTACATCTGCTGCAGAGAGGGCTGTTAGAATTTCCAACTTCAGGAACCAGGAACAGTCTTCACAAAAGCCTGTAAAGTAACAATGCACCGTCTTTTCTCTTTACTTAACTAAGTGTTTTTTGCAGTTATATGGATTTGTACAGTTGTTGTGGTAGCACTTACTGCAGGGCCATTGGCTCTGTACCCAACCTCACTCCGCACAATGGGGCTGATGGTCTAAAGCACTTTAAGAAGGCAAGAAATGGTACAAATTAACTTTTGACAAGACACGTCTCTGCATTGACAATTGTTTGGCTGTTTTTGATATTAATGTACAATGCTGAAAATAAAAGCAAATAATGAAAAAAGACTAAAAGAAAAAGTGTGTGCAAAATTGTAACTAATTATCCTGGCTTCATTTTCATTTCCATAGTGTAATTCTATTATTGCTTTGGTCATGGCTCAAAATAGGGAACGTGTTACATTAATTAGTTGCTTATTAGCACGTGTATTTGTAGTGTATTGGCTGTATATAAGGGTGAGTAGAGTTATTTGACACTATTCATACATGTAATAAAGAAAATTAACTACATAATGGATGTCAAGTGGCCAGCATGGCTGGTTTGGCTCCCGAATCTAAAGTGTGACTATTGTTTTATCATGTCTGCATCTGTTGCTAGGGTTAACCATTTTTCCAAATCTAAGTCAGTGGCCTAAGGACAGAAAGAGTCAGTTCAATAAATGTCATTCAAAGTGTATTGTTTGCATGATTATTGTTTTAATTTGATATTTAGATTCTCTGTCTCATATGTTTACATGTTAATTTTGTTAAGAAAATGTTTTAATTTACTCAACCAGTATTCTATTCTCTTTAAAGGGTGCCTTTTTAAATGGTGACAGTGCCAATACAAAGTTATGACTATGTTGACTTTAAAAAGAAAGATGCAGTAAATAAAGCTTCATATGAAAGTACAGTAAAAGAAGTTTAATCGTCCACACACCATTTTGAAACTGTGAAGCACACACTATAACTGTCTTTAACTGTCTTTCTGTCTCACTTCCAGAGATGCACACACCAAAGTTTGAACACACACACATCCAGCAGCAGAGACCTATTGTGCACAATGGTAAGCCGCTCACAGCCATACACACACACACACAAAGGAGAGGATAGTCTCTTGTTGACATAAAATATATAATCCTTTCCCTTTCTGAGATATAGATTTTCAGGCACAAGTAAAGGACAGGAATCCTTGACCTAACCACTGAGCGCCTTGTTAAATCTGCACACACTCTGCTCCATGCACCCATCACTTTTAACAGGTGGAACCTACTTTATTAAATATGGCACTTCCTACTGTGAGTGGCTAAAAGGATCACAACTGATCAAGAGGGACATTGTTCAAAGCATTATTAAAGTTTAAACAGAAATATCCACTTCAGGGCATTTCAGCTTCAGGACACTTCACACTTTGTTGTACGCCTGAAAAAAGCAAAGGAATCGTCTTTTATTTATTTTAGACTGGCACTTAAGACAATTTCTATATTAGATTTGATTAATATTTAATAACACAGATGAAATAGCTCAACCTGGAGAAACACAGCAGGAAAAAATTAAGTTCCTGTCAAATCTGTAAAATTTAAGTTCAAAAGTACATTGACATCTGTCACATCCAAACTAAAATTACCTCTGATCATATAATATTACCATTTAATAAGCACTGGTGTCCACTCTGTCCAGTCAGTGTTGCCTATATTGAAAATGAAAAAGACAAATATTTTACATCCTGATCACATAACCATGAATAGGTATGTATAAGCCATATATAAGTCACATAACTCAGTGTATTTGAATAGAATAGAATAGAATAGAATAGAATAGAATAGAATAGAATAGAATAGAATAGAATAGAATAGAATAGAATAACTTTTTTGTCACTGCACAATAGTGTTCAACAAAATTGTGGGTGTGCCATACAACAACAGTGTACTGTGAGAAATAAGGCACATGACATTAAGTATAAAAATATGTACAATAAAAATACAAAATGTCACTACTATGAATAGAAAAATAGAAAACCAAGCATCATTCAATTAATTAAAAAATGAAAATTTATGAAACTGCAGCATCATACCACTGATTCATAGAAAAGACGCGCCTTTGTTCATTGCATCAATATTTTTGCTCTAAATATGATTAACTATGTTTATTTCTTCAGATGAAATGTAGATACGTTTATATGTTGGCTTATCTGGACAAAGCAAGCACCCCATGAGAGCACCCACCTTTTTTATTTACCTTTTAATCTCATTCCGGCTGCATGCGCACTGACCAGAGGCCTCAGGCCAAGGGGTGTGTGACCCCTCACCCCTGACCCCTCAGCTGGTCAAACTCTAACCCTTGGACAGATGGATAACGGGCTCGGTGCTTTATCTCCTCCTGACCACACTCCCTTTTCTTTCACCTGGTGTTCTCCTTCCTCTCTTTGCCTTCATCTCTTCTGTCCTGCTCTTGATTGACTAAAGTCACATATTCACTCCTGACTTCACCTTTTCTTCCGCCTATACTTCTCTCTCCCCTCATGCTTTTGTATTTTCTGCCCATCACCTGCTTGGCTGTCACCCTTCTCATCCCTCATCTCTGACACACAACTCCTGCTTTTATTAGAGTTTTGATTGGTATTTGTATTACATAAAGATTTACATGAGGAAAATGCGGGCCTTGTAACTGAGGTTTCAGTGCAGAATCTAATCATGCTGGAATATATGGGAACCTGTTTTTCCCAGCAAGAAAATGTGTCATAATCTTAGGAATAACGTTGCCATAATTTTACACTTGCACGGAGCATAATATCAGTAGAAAAACTGAATTTAAATCGTGATTATTGCTATGAGGTTATATGTTTATTGTGATTTTCTGCCTTAATTATGCATCATCCACATCTCTTTGCAAACCTTAATTTATATTTTCTTCATGCTGCAAAAGAACAGTCCCAACTCCATAACAGTGAAGTATTTTCTCTACTCTGTGTGTTAATATGTGGGATCATTATAAACATTTATGCAGCACAGGAGCCTCTCGTGCCAAAGGGGCTGACGCTCAGGCGGATCGAACCTTTCGATTGATACTGAAACAATTTGCATACTGATTCTCTTTCAGTGCGCACGGATCCATAACAACACCGGCTAGCTATTCAAATGCGACTGCATCGAGAAAAGCACGGAGAGAAGCACGACACCGGGGCTGGAAAACAGATGCTTTTTGCAGAGCGGATAATTGTAGCTTGTAAACGGACGCATGCAGCGGCTGAGGATGTTTACCTCGGGATTTGGGACTCGGGCTGCTCTGGAGACAAACTGGAAGCCGGAGGAGCCGAGGACGAGGGAGAGGAGGGTGGGACGGGTAAAATACACGGAGGAGACGAGCCGATGAGCGCGTGTTCTGTGGGGGTTTTAACAACTCGTATATGTTGAAGTTGGAGACTTTGTGTAAATTGATGGTCCAGCTCTGTCGTTTTGTGCTGCTGTGTGGCTGGGAGTGAGCTGGGAGGCTGCTACAGATGCATGACAGAATAGGATCCTGCGGTAAAGTCGGGGACTACAGTGCGAGTGTGTGCGCGCGCGTGATGCGTGCGCGCGCGGATGTGTATGTTTGTGTGCGTCGCAGAGGGAAGAGGAGTTTAAATGCAGACATTTTGCACCCTGGCACCCTGTTGAGAGGAGATCAGGCTGTTTCTCTGCATCATGACGCATGTGTGCACAAAGTTAACACGAGCTGCGGCGCATTTCTCCATCCTGACATCGTCTGCACGGTTTAACAATCAAAGACTCGGCTTTTATTATCTAGTCGTCTTTGAAAATATAGAGGAAATATTATGGTGAATTAATGAGTGGTTTTCTCTATGGTGCAGCTCTGGAAGAATTTGCAGAGTCACGTTATTGCGGAACAAACAGGCTATTATAACACACTCATTATAGCCAAATACCTAGAATTAACAAATACATAACGCAGCACATAAGTATACAGCTTTAACTGTAATGTTAAATAAAAACATTCTCATTATTAGCAATGCACTGTAACCGATGCAGATAAATGTAGGCTTTTCTTGGAAATAAAAAAAACAATTTATTTAAACGCAAAAGAGGTTAATTAAAAGGCGTGTTGTCAAGTTATTAGAAAGCATGGCATAGACCCACCCTGATCAGCTGGAAAAATGTTCATCCAATTTGATGCAGAGAGCATTGTGCAAAAATATAAAATATATTGTACCGTAAAATTAAAATGAAACTTGATTCTAAATAATAATCACGAAGGAGGTGTGATTTTATTTCACTTTAAAGCAACACGTGTGACATTATTATCACGTCTGCATATGTCTTTCCATCAGCAACCAGGATTTTTTTCAATTCAGAGAAATTACTTGGCCTCATTATTTTTTATACTTAGGACACTAAAATCATACTGCATTAAATCGCATTTTAAAATAAAATTTTAAAAAAAACACGCTTTTTAGCGCTAAATCCAGTGTGTGTGGATATTAAAAGTTAGATTTGTGTATGTCTGGAGGCTGTCGGTGGGCTGGGCTGGCTATCGTTGACACGGTTTTCTCCTCCTAATTGGAGTCTCACCAAAGTTCCAGAGAGTAATTGGGCGGCATATGGACGTTTTAATGTAAAGTGATGCCTTGTTAATTTCACATGAGTGCGCGAATCAGAGCAAGTGACGCGGAATAACACAAGGGAAGAGGCAGTTGATTTACCCCTGAGCAAGGCAGCAGGTACGGCATCTGCTGCTGCACGCCCATGATGGCATTTGTATTAATTAGGGAATAATACAAAGTAAATTCCTTGAAGAGGCGTTCAGTCGTTTATTATGAAAGCTTCAGATTTTTAGATTTTTCATGATGGTGTTACTTCATAGATTTCTTTTAAAACTTCATCTCCAGTGCTTTTATGTAGGGTTCACAGGCTTAAATAGGAAATGATCCGTATTTTGATATTAATGCGTTGCTTCTCCAGGTATTGAGGACATGTATTTTTTATTTGCTTTTTAAACAGCTGCAACAAATAAAACCATATCGAGCAACGGCATCAGCTCAGTTAACGTGACACTTAAATTTATGTAGGCGAGGATAAATAATCAGGAGTATTTTACAAGACATAAACGGAACTCTGATGTAAATCACTTTAATTAAAATGAAAATAAATGTTTGTGTGGGTGGGTTTAAATGCAGACAGTAAATGCAGAATATAAAAGGAACATTTTTAGCTTTGTTTATTCGAACAAATCAAAGGTCTTACCCAGGGTTCCTCCAGGAATTATAATTTTATTCAGTATTGATTGGCGCGCTGTGCTGTTTCCAAGGCCCAGAGCCTATTGCAAATATGCTGGAAAGGCCAGCCACCTCCACTGCAATGCACATTTTTAGAAACAGGAATAATATAAGATTTACTGAAATGTTTCATTGCTGGGATGCATTTCCCACTGACATTTGTGAAATTTGCGGAAGACTTAAGCATATAGTCATTATCGAGATTTGCAAAGCGGTGGCATTATTGAACGCGAGGTTTTAACCTCGAATCAGTCTATTAGTTTATGGGTTCAAAAGGATAAAACCAGGGCAATATGTTTTATTTTCAAAAGGCTAATTCAGTTTCCCCATGCGCTCTTATCAGGGACCGTCTGATATAAATGGCCGCATAGGCCAAACTCAAGTAGCCTCATTTATAAAAGTTTACTTTCACCAGATGCCATTTAGCGAGGGCTTATTCCAAAACGAGCTGTAATTGTCATTTTGAACATCTATAACGCTTGCAACGCCGTGTCACTTTGCAGGGCTGCCGAAATATTGATCCACGGTCCTCTCTGCAAGGCATTATATTGTTTGTGCTCGGATATGCTGGTGTGAGCTCCAGAATATGCTACTGATTAATAATCAGTAAGGAACCTGTAAGTAATTGACACGGTGCCTTCAGGTGCACTGTGCATAACCAGAAAAAAACAGGCTGGACTAACTTTACTTTGGCACAGAGAAGTTCAATCAAAGGAAAAAAAAATAATAAACCAAGTTATATCTTTATTTAAGACTCAAGTGTCACTTGTTGGTCTGGCTCTTTGTTTGCTTTCTGCCCGCCTAATTGAACAGAATTCCGATTGAAATGTATCCTCTTTCAGAAAAGCGTGTCCCTTATATTCTCTGCAAAGCAAATGTCAGCGGCTACAGGCCAGGCCTTCTCGGCACAATGGCCACAGAGAAGCAACACACATAAACACACGGCTCAGCTCGTGCAGACATGGCAGCAGCCTATCGATCCGGATGAGAATGTGTAGATGAGGTTTGCTGCCATGTGAGGCCAAACCTTGGCCTTTCATATTCCTCTTCCTTTACAACTCGTTTGTCTCTGACAGCCTGCGAGAAAATAAACAGAATAAACCGGCCTTCGTGGGTTTAAATTGAAGCTTTAATAGAGATGTATTTAATTAAATTCAAATATTCAAAGTGTAATCTAAGAAAAATTCTGTGGATCTAAGAAAAAAATCATGGGACAAGATGGTGCGTTTATGTCTTCCATTTTCTACCCCTTATGTCTTGATGGACTTAATTCCAAATGAACATACTGTTTTGGTTTCCATGTTGTCAAGCCCATTTGCCTGCCTCTGAAAGTCTATTATGTGTGGGGGTCTACACGGTTGGGCAGCCACACTTCGAAGAATTAGTGTCCTTTTGTCTCGACACACGTCACACACACGCCGTTGACATTGACTTCACATCAGAGACAGTTTAACTTCTTCTCTTTTTTCTTTTCTTTTATTTAACTCGTTCAACCGAGTGCTGGCTCTATTGTGGGGACCCTGGCAGATGCAGGGCCCCTAGCAGGTCCAGGACAGGGAAAAGTCTGAAAGGTTAATCTGTCCCCCCGCAGATGTTGGCTTTGGGAGTCTTGAAGCGTCACCTTTGACATGTCCCTCATTCAGCGGGGGGTCCAACAGGACACTGACCGCTGCAAGCTGTCACCTCGGCCGGCTGAGGACGCCCTGCGCCCCTGCTCCATTAGGATAAACAGCCCCTGACAAGGACGCAGGGCTCGGCTTCAGCAGCATAATGTGCTCCAGCCTCACCGGGACACTGTGTTATGTCATGTCATTTCCTGCGTGGCTTTGGATTGTACAGAGCTCCTGTAAAATGTCTGTTCATTTGCTTGTCTGGCAGTTACACCTACCAATAAAAGTCGAATTAACCAAGATGCAGAAAATTGTGCTCATTTTTCCATTGTCTTCGCAAGGTTTGTTCTTCCTCTTGTACGCTCTTGTTGGTCAAATTTTGGTCAACTTTTACAACTTAAGTCTTCATTATTATTATTAACAAATCTGGTCTATTTTCAAATAGCACAGACGTGCGCACACACATAGACACACACACACACAGCCTGCTGCTGAGCTTGGTTCGTTAAGCCTAATGGCTGAACAATAGACACATCTGCTCATCATTTTCTATCAAAAGAGAAGGTACGTCTTCGTTTGGTTAAACCGCCACATTGGTGGGGGTTGAGTGATGCCTCTGCTGGAGTTTAATGATCAAACGATGCAGTTTTATATGAAAAATAAGTCCATGTTGGACTAAACTCTGTTAATTAAACCTTGCTGGCATTTCTTTGGGACTTTGCTGTTGAGCTGTTTCCTGCTGAAGTAGGTGTTTGTGTCATTTAAGGTTTGATCCAGGTCCAGTTAAAAAATCAACTCCAAATGAACCCGGAAGTTTACTTCATTTGCACTTAATAATTTAAGGAGGACCCGAGATAAAGCCTCATTAAAGCTCTTATCACTTAAACATTTTTGAAGTAAAAGACAGTGGTTGAATACTGGCACTTTTAAGAGCGTGGGTTCCTAGGTCTAGTTGTTGAATATTTTCTTCGAGTTGTGACTGTGTAGATTTTAATAGGCCACAGGATGATGAATATGACTTATCTGGAGACCAGCGTTTAGCTGGCGGTTTGATACCTCCCTTCCTTAATAAGGGTTGTGACGTCAGAGTAAAGGGGCGTATGTGTGCGCCGGTGTGCTCGGGAGAGAGAGGGAGAGAGAGAGAGTATGGGAGGAGATAGGTGTCCACAGTGCGCATGTGCCAAGCATTGATCTGTGCTGCGGTGGAACAGGGGCTGGAGACACACAGCTAGAGAGATGGCGCGGCACCCGACCGGAGCGCAAGGACAGCTGGTTGGCGGTGGGGGGGCTTGAATTGTAAAGAGAAGCAGAAAAAAATAACGAAAAATATCAAGAAAAAGGGGGTTTGGAGTTTCCGTTCTGCAAAAACAGTATCAGTATATTGTTAAAATCGGTAAATATTAGAAGAGATTAGGAAAAGAGGCTGCTGCAAGAGAAAAGCAACAAAAGACAATTGAACTTTACTGGACGTGAGGACTTCTGGACATAAGCGAACTGCGGTAGGTCATATAGATGGTTTGTCCACAGCGCTGCCCGGATCATGAACGCACAGCTGTCGATGGAGAATATTGGCGACCTGCACGGAGTGAGCCATGAGTCCATAGCCGGTCACGGAGAGCTGCTGAGTGGCCACAGTCCGCATTCCCGTGCGAACCCCCGGGGTCTGAGCCACCGCGCTATGGGCATGGCGACCCTGTTGGACAGCGGCGACTATCATCCCAGCCACCCCGGACACCTGCATTCAGCCATCAGCATGTGTGAAGCCCCCCCTGGCATGAGTGCCAGCAGCACTTACACAACCCTAACCCCCTTGCAACCTTTACCTCCCATCTCCACCGTGTCCGACAAGTTTCCTCCCCATCACCACCACCATCCTCATCATCCTCACCCTCATCCCCACCAGAGGATCCCCGGAAATGTCAGCGGCAGCTTCACGTTGATGCGAGAGGACCGGAGTCTGGCGCCTATGAACAGTCTGTATCCTGCATATCATCACAAGGATCCGTGCATGGGCCAGAGCCTCTCCCCGCTGTCTGGCTCCGGTCTGGCCAGCATACACACGTCCCAGGCCGGAATTCCGCCCTACGCTCATCCCGGTGCCGCCATGCCTGGGGAAAAAATGCTCACCCCCAGTGGGTTTGAGGCTCACCACCCGGCCATGCTCGGCAGACACACAGATCAGCACATGAGCTCCTCAGCAGGCATGGTACAAATCAACGGCCTCCATCATCATCCGCACGCCCACCTTGGCGCGCAGGGGCACGGCCAGGGGCTGGGGAACACCCGGGAGCAGGCCTCCGGCCCCGGGCAGCAAGGGGGCGGCGGCGGAGGGGGTGGTGTTTCTGGGGGACAGATGGAGGAGGTGAATACCAAAGAGGTGGCGCAGAGGATCACCACGGAGCTGAAGCGCTACAGCATCCCTCAGGCCATCTTTGCTCAGAGGGTCCTGTGTAGGTCCCAGGGGACCCTGTCCGACCTTCTGAGAAACCCCAAACCCTGGTCCAAGCTCAAGTCCGGTAGAGAGACCTTCCGCCGCATGTGGAAATGGCTGCAGGAGCCTGAGTTCCAACGCATGAGTGCGCTCAGGCTCGCAGGTGAGCGAAGCCTCGGTAAAGCCCCCTTTTTTGCTTTCATCTTTTCAATGTGTTGCTGATAAAAAATTGAGACCAGATTGCATTGTTTCAACGTAGAGGAACACTCATCCTGAATGCCTCTCTGTAGGCTTAATAATGGACAGGTCAAGTGGGTCACTAACAAAACTCGCAGGAGAAAATACAAAGCGTTTTAGAAGTGTGAAGCCACAACAGAGAAGCATTCAGGTCGGACGTTTCCTGTAGGCTGACAACTTGCTGACATGCATCCATGATTAGCACAATAGCTCAGTCACCACTCTTCTCTCCATCGAGAAAATAAGCCGAGCTCTACTGCCTGATAGATAGAAGGTCAGACTGGAAACAGAGGGGCCATGGGCTTTGTTGACCCTATTTTACGCACAGATGGCGGGTCAACTTCCGCGTGGAACAGGCACCATCTGAAGTGGTTTGAGCAACAACAAAAAAAAAGTTCTGCAAATCAGCGACTTGCTATCAATACGCATCCCATTTCTGCCTCTACACTGATTTTAGGCTTGTGTGAAACAAGTGCTCATGTCATTTTACCTCAAAATATCGACCGCTGGACTGTGTGCGTAAGCTGATCCTTTGCCCAGAAATCGTTAGGAATGTGTTTATTTTGGTGTACATGCAACTGATCAGCCCTTTTTTGTCGTTGTCCTTGGTGTAAACAGAAATGGATGAGAGGGGAAAGAGTGTGTGCATGTGTTCTGGGGGGTTAGGAACTAAATTTAAATCCAGAGTAAAACTATAAGTCATGCATTATTTAGTCAGCAGCGAGTCTCTTATTTTTGATAGAAAAGAATAGAATAGAATGCGGCCATGCTTTACTGTAGGTTTGCTTAATTAGCTGATAGATCTCAGTATTAATTTTTCTCCCAGCTCCACGCCAGTCAATTAGGGCGCGAGAATGGGGCCCAAATCACCCGTGCGCGTTCACGTTCACCCAGTGCCGTTCACGGCCCCAATCAATGACCTACAAATTGGCTTTTTGACTTTTTAAAAAGTGAGGCCGCGGCTGAAAGTGCACGCATTTTACTGCGTCTCGGCGCATGAGCAAGTGCGTGGAAGTATAATCGCAATTGATTATTTGTCAGTTTTCCCATCTGCTGCTGCTGCTGCACGCGCAGACGAGACTTAATTATTGATATTCGCAATTGTTTGGTGACATTTTAAGGCAACAAATGCACCCGTTTTTCTGAGCTCAGACATGAAAATCAAACCACTTTTCCAGCATCATATTTAACGAGGCACCAATTATACGTCTGTGTACACATTAGACCCCAAAATGTTCAGCGTAAATATTAAATAATAAAACATGAACCACAGTTTAAAACTAAATTAATTTGGAAAGAATAGTGCTGGGCGCTACTGTATCGATCCGATCGTTTCTAGGTGAACTATGTGATCGTGTGCTGAAGTAGATGTGATATACGTATTGATTTTAGGCTTCTGAAATTAATCTCGGGCCTTTTCGCGTTTTCCCACGTATTCAATTATCCATCTGAATCTGAATTTGCTCCTATAGAATAGAAGAAAATAGATGCGTTATGAATTCACAAAGCAGGTGTCTGTGAATTGCCAAATGCATCATTTTGTGCCTTTACTGCATATATGTGTATGGAAGGAACAAAATAATCAAGGAAATTTACATAATAGTCCCCAAAATGGAAAACAGCTGAAGCAAATGACCAGTAAAATCAGTAAACGGGAAGCAAAGACGCAACAAAATAAGCAAAAACGAGCAAACTAAGCCACTAGATGGACAGAAAGGAACGAAACATCAACCAAATGATCAATAAAGTGAGCAAAAATGAAACAACTAAGTAACAAAATAGGGAGAAATTAGCAAAACTGTTAAACATGAACAAATTAACCCTCAAAATGAACATGAATTAATAAAAAAGAGCCAGCACTGAACCAAATAATTAACAAAATTAGCAAAAGTTAACAAAACGGTGACAAAAATGGTCAAAATAATCTGAAAAGTAACATAAGAGAATACAATGAATCAATTGATCATTGAAATGAGCAAAAATGAACCAAATCAGCAATGATGTAAGTAAAAATGAACAAAATAGGCAAGAGAATGATCAAAACAATCTCCAAAATAAACATAAATGAACAGGACATGGACCTAATGGTCAACAAAATGAATAAAAATGAACCAATAATCACAAGTGAAGAAAATAAAATAAAATAAAGATCAAAAGTAAGAAAAACCTTACCTAAAATGATAAACAATGAACAAAATAATCAACAAATTAATAAAGCAATATATACAATGAATGATATACTCAAGAAAATGGACAAATAATCTCCAAAATGAACAACAATGAAACAAATAATCAGTGAAATATTAAAAATAAAGTAACAAAATGAACTTAAAAGATCAAATTAACAATATAATCAAAAGAATGAATAAAATAGTGCCCTAAATGAACATTAATGAAGAAAAATGAAGTAATCAATAAAATAATAAACAATGAACCATGTAAGTAACAAAATGGAATAAAAAGGCATTAGACTAATAACAAAAAATGAACAAAATAATCAATAAAATGAAAAAAAAATCACAAAATTGACAAAATAATCAAGAAAATCAAGAGAATAGGCCCCAAAATGAACAAAATTTCAACCAAGTAATCACAAAAAAAAAATTAACGAAGCACTTCAGGAAATGAACAACATAGTCAAAGAAATGAACAAAATAACCCACCACAAGAACCAAATTATCAATAAAATGAGCAAAAATAAACAAAATGAACAAAATGGATCAATTGATGCCCAGTACAGTACAGAAAATTAATAAAATGAGCAACCAAATGATGGAATATGAACAAAATAATCAAGCAATTCACAAGAAAATGGACAAAAATGAACAAAATCCCACAGAGATGAACAAAAATACCATGATTTATGTCAAGTATAAAGATACAGATTCAGAAGCCTATTTAGTGATATGACACCTATGGGTGTGGGGTCTTTTTCGGTGTTTTCCAGTGTTTCCTGTGCAGACATGTGTTTGTTGTCCTGTGTGAGAACACGCCTCTGCCCTCGTCATGTCAGTGACAGGCCCAGTGTGTGCAGTGTGTTTCAGTGTGTGTGCAGTTATCTGTATGCTGGTAATGATTAGCCCGGAGCTGCAGCCGTGTGTGTGTGTGTGTGCATGTGCATGTGTGCGTGTGTGTGTGATTAGGCTGATAAGGAGGCCGTTGTTCTTTCGCCTTGGCCCTGCATGGGAAAGCTGCTGCCTCTGAGCCCGGGGCCTCCTGTTCCTAGCCGGGCCGGGCCGGGCCGGGCTGAGCTGCTGTCTGAGTGGCCTTCACTCCTGCTGATTTATAGCAGCTCTTACACGAGCAGCTCCGGCTCTCTGTTAATATTTACCAGCTCTGGAGACACCAGGCTGCTCATACACAATCATCCTCCACTTTATGGTCATGTGGAAAGGCCGCTACACTGTACTTTAGCACACAGGGACGTCCGCACTGCAATGAGGGGACTTTTCTGTTTACATTCATTTTATATCTCATTTATTGACCTTATTAGGCGTTTTATGCCCCTGCTACACTCGGACGTATCAGAGTTCCCATACTTTATTGGCTTAAGATCCCCTAAAATTGTGGAATCCCACAGGGGCCAAAATCAAAAATCAACATCACATGGCATTTTCATGTTTTTTCCACTTTAAATGTGAAGTATGATAATTAGGGCTATCAGACGATTAAAATTTTTAATCTGATTAATCACAGGGTCACTGTGGATTATTTTTGATTAATCACGATTAATACCCATTTGTTGTTTTTCATTTTGTGGGAGCAAAAACACTCATGATAGCAGGTCATATAGATACTTGACTAAAATTACTTATTTTACATTAAAATGTATATTTTATGTAAAATAAGAGTTATATGTATTTATTTCTAATTTAAATTTGTGGAACTACAGGAAATTCTTAACTTAACAGAACCTCTGTATTGTTCTGCTGAGATGTTTTTGCTTTGTTACACTTGGTTCACTGCCTTCATCAGTAACTAATGACTTAAAGTTTTACATTTAAATGGACTTTGAAGCAGTAAATACTAAAGAAGTTGTCAGTGAGGTGGGTCAAATGTAACATAAGATTTCATCACTTTTTCCTTGATATATGAGTTATTGTGCGTTAATCACGTTACCGCGTTAATTGCGTTAACATTTTTAATCTAACTAATCATGCACATGGATTAATCTGGATTAACGCATTCTTCTTGACAGCCCTAATAATAATATGTTTAAGAATAGAAATTAGGCAACACATTATATTTTGTTCACACTGACACTGTTATGAACACAATGTGATTAAAATGAACCAAATATCACAGAATGAATGAAATCTGACAATAAAGAAACAAGTTTTTTTTAAATAAACAGCATATCCACATCATAAACAAGGATGAAAGAAAAATGACCATAATACTTAAAAAGTGAGCAGATGTGAACAAATTAATGAACAAAATGAATGAAACAAACAAAAATGAACACATTCTCATAAATGAACAAAATATCTATAACATGCCCAAAGTACTCCACAAAATGATCAATCATTTCAATGATAAAACAAACCAACATTTCAGAAATATTGAAAAAAGACCCACAAAGTGAACAAAATAAAAAAGACACACACACCCTCACAAGGATTAAGGGGTAGAAAATGGATGGATGGATGAAGACAATTAAATATCTAAAAGTGATTAAAATAATGCACAAAATCATCTGAAAATTCAAGATAATTAACAAAATGTCTGTGAAAGGAGCAAGAATTTAGAAGGAATAATCAAGATGAAACAACAATAAATGAGGTGAATGAAAATGAACAAAATAATTAAGAAAAAGTATCAAAATTCACACAGTATTGGCAAAATCACTTTCGTAATCCAAACAATTAATTGGGGAAAAATTGGAAGAAAATTAACAAAATTAACAAAGTATCTACAGAAGAAAGAAAAATTAAGGAAGGGGTCAAGAATGGACACAATAATGAACAAAGTGTTGAGAAAATGAACAAAGAAATATTCAAATTGAAAAAAATCCACATAATTAACAAATAAAACTAGAGGAAGGAATTAAAAAAACTTAAATGAATATGAATGAACAATATAGTAAAAGCAATAAATTGAAAGGATAAAATAATTTAGCAAAGTATCAAAAATGAAGAAAATGTCCACAGATGACCAACCATGAAATGAAAAAAAATTTAAAAAATGACTAAATTTCCACAAAATGAACAGCGATCCAGAAAACATGTTCAAGACAACTGCTAGCAAAACAACACACAACAGACAACAACAAGTATCCACTAAATTATTAAACATGAACAACAAAATCTAGAAAATAATCAAGATAATGAACACATGACCAAAACAATTCAGAAAAATATGAAAATGAACCAAATATCCTCAAACTTAACAAAAATCAAAGACAATAAACATAAAAGAACACGATGATGACCAAAATGAACAAAATAATTTAGAAAAGAATCAGAAATGAACGAAATCATTAACTAAACATCCATACCACATGATCGAAATAATCTGGAATTTGGAAAAAAAAAATCTAGAAAAAATGAAGCTAATTGGTGTAAGTGGACGAAACAATAAACAAAATTAATGATAATGACCAAAATAATGAAGAAAACGATTAAAAATGAACCACATGATCAATAACAACGAGCAAAAAGTCTACAAATCAAGCAGTACAATCGAGAAAAATGAACAAAATATCCATTGTATGAAAAAATGAACAACTCGATTCAACAAAATAATTAACAAAATGAACCAGAAACGTGTGAAATGAACGAAATAATCACAAAAAACGAACGAAAATGAACTGTGTCTCAAAAGAAAAAGGTCCCCACGAGTTAGTTTTGGTCCAGAGCCTAAGTTTGAGGAAGGCAGAAGCAGAGTGAAATCCTTTAAATCCTTATTTGATCGGCGTATTTTCATCATTATTGCTAATATCCGTTCAGATGATTAATTTGTACCGTGCTGTGTATGGAGCTCACGGCTTTGTTTAATAGCTTTCCCCTCACCCTTCATTTTTCTTTTGGGGTTTTCTAATTAAACCTTTTTATTCACCCGACGCATTCTGCTGCAAAATTAATCAGCGCTGGTGTAAGAATTGTCTTGTGGGTAGAATATGCCGTTCGTGAATATTTCCCCTGTGAGCCTGCAGGTCTGAGGCCTCGCTCCAGCTCTAGCGGTAGTAGCAGCTCACTACTGCCCTCCCCTGGTCGCTGCTCACTCAACAGCCTCATCCTGCACTGGGAGGAGGGAAACAAGGGGGGGAGGGGAGCTGTAAAGAAAGAAAATAAAATATGATATCAGCTAAAGGGGATTTGATTTGCTGTCAAACGGATTCCCAAGAAGGCCTTTCCAATATTAGCTGATGGGTCTTCACAGTCCGCACAGCTGTAGCTCATTGGAGCGTCCTGCGGCTTTCAGCACCATGGACAGCGCTCATTGTTCCCCAGCTGAGGGACCTTGTGCACCAACAGCAGCAGCAGCAGGGGCGGAGGGGCGGTT
>JAQQAE010003304.1:0-20471 GCA_029823295.1 Pseudamia nigra | reverse complement strand
ATTAATCTTATCCCCTGAGAAACAATGTGAACATGCGGAACAAAAAATAAGTTCCCCCTTACCTATCAATGTGTTTTTAGGTAAATATTAAATGACAAATTAAACATATGAGCACTGCCTCTGATGGCAGCTACACTAACTATAAACAGCTAATCAGTTTATATTATAAATGATCCAGTTAGCTTCCAGTGTCAGTGTTGAATTGGACATTTGCCTCATGTTCAACTTCAAATCAGAAGTCTTAAATCCATGAGTAAATCCCTCCAACGTGACCAAAACAATAACAGTCTGTTACCTTGCAATGAGAGTGTCACAGAAGCCCAGTGTGGACTACATTCATTCATTGACTTGTGGAGCACAGTCTTGAGGCTCCCCTGTGAAGGCTGGCTGTAGCCCAGTTTGGAGCTGAGTCCATTTCCCTCTGCACCAATGGGGGAGCACTCTCTCCCTGTTTGGTGTGCTGAGATTTGATCAGTTTCACTCTCATCTGAGTCATAAGAATGTGTGCTTCTTTCAGCAGCCAAACCTTGAACATCAGATGGGGTCTCTTAGTCCCCCATCGGAAATCCCATAGTAGGTCTCTAACTGAACAGAGGAGAAGCAAGCTACTTGCAAAGCTTGGACAGGGTTTGCCTTGACAGCATCTGCCAAAGTCGGGCCCACCAAGGCATTTAAAGTGATTCATTGATGTGTAGTTTATCATGAGAGCTGGCCGTGACCTCTCGTAGAGATAGCCATTAAAGGTTGGACTAACCAGGAATAGAGGCAGGACTTATTGGAGATTGTGAAAGGTACAATCTGTTACTGCAATGCAGTGGTTCCCATTGTTTGACATACCAATATAACCCTGTCAGATGGAATTATCCTTTATTATCACCAGTTCTGTCCTGTGCCTGTTTGATCACATTTAATCATTAAAAATTGCATTTGTAATATGTACATATAGTACACATGAACGGTAAGTGACTGGACAGTTTCCCACCAGTTATCAGTTATTTGTCGCCTGATTTGAGCTTCTCTGCATGCTTGTTTATTAGTAGAAAGAAGTACTTTTGGAAAACCACCAGTCAACTAATTATAGATGAAATGATACTTGAAGGCAGTACAGAATATTTGATGGCTTTGCTGCATTTGTTCCATGATGTGAATTGTCACTTTATGGCTCAATTACAGCATGACTTTGATAAACGAATTCATTTTCACCATAACCTGAGGCAGAAAAGTCACAAATTGGTGTGCTAAAAATTCACCAAGATTCAGTTAGTGAAATGTTTATTGCTTAAAATTTCACACCATGTGGCCCTCTTCCCCATGCTCAAATGAAACTGATGCCATGCACATCTTATTTTTAACAAGTGATTGTGCCAGTCTGATCAGGTTCACTGCTTCAACTACTTTCAGCCTTAATCTTCTTAAAACGAGCTCCATTACTACTAAGGTGTCTAAAAATATTCACCCCTTTGATGTTTTCTGTTGCTTCTGTTGCTTTGATAAATTGCTGATATAATTTGGCTTTTTTTAACCTGAACTTACATGAAACAACTCTGTACTACGTCTCTACAAAGTAATGTCAGTAAATTAAAAATTTGCATGGAAAAATAAGTGATTGCTCCCTCTTTAAGCCAACTGACTTGATTCAACAAACATCGATCCAGTTGGTGCTAGTCGTCTGATACTGAGTGAGATGCAGATAATCTGAGTGCACTGAATGTGCTTTAAATGATTATGCTATAGACACGTGTGTCTGCAGGTCCAGTCCTGGTGTCATCTATACCATGAAGATAAAATAATACTCCAAGCAAGTCCCTGAAAAGACTATTGACAAAGTATGAGTGGCCAGTATGGATCCAAAAACTTTTCCATGTCCCTAAATGGCATGCGGAGGACTGCAACTTCAACTGGAACATTCTCGCATCTGATGAGACGTAATTAAGCTTTTGTGGCATCTGGAATAGACACTATATTTGAACACTGCTCAACAACATCGCCACTGTGAAGCATGGTGGGGGCAGCATCACTGTGGGGATGCATCTTTGCATCAGGACCTGGAAGGCTTGTAAGGCTGGAGGGTGGATTGTATAATCAATCAATCAATCAATCAATCTTTATTTGTATAGCGCCAATAATGTACAGTGACGCACAGAGTAATATAAGGGAGGAACCTGTTTCAGCCTGGAAGACAACTACAACATGGGAGATTTATTTTCCAGGACAGTAACCCCAAGCATATAGCGAAAACTGCACAGAAATGCTTTAAAAACAACACTGTGAATTTGCTGAGTCATAGCCTAGACCTCAATACAAGGGAATTTGGACTGGAAAAGGGGTGTTCACTCCAGAACTGCATGCAATGTGAGTTTGAGCAGTTATGCAGAGAGAAATTAGTTAAAAATGTTAGGGTCTGAATGCTGTCAGTGTGGCCAAAGATGACTAAACTAAATACTGACTTGAGGGTGTGAATACATGTGCAATCACTTACTGTATGTTCTGTTATATCTAAATACTATGTTGTAGATCCCCAACCTGCTGCCCCTGTGGCCTGACCTCTCAGAAAAGACATCCATCTGTCTTTTATGGATGAATGTCTCTTCTGTTGTAGACATTTGTTTTCACATTGACACGAAGGAGTTGTTTTTTTGTCATTTTTTGTCAAAAAATCCCAATTATATTGACAGTGGTTCAATTTATAAAAGCAATAATACAGAAAACATCCAAGAGAGGTGAACACTTCTGTTGATTTCATTCCACACATCTTCACGTTCACTCAAATCAAATGACCAAAACCTGCTGTCCATCACATGCACCTCTTCAGGCAGGTGAACTGGGGACAGAGCCTTTGCCTCTACTGCCCCCAGACTATGGGATGCCCTTCCTATTGACATTAGATCTGCTGACAGTGTGGGAAGTTTTACTGGGCAATTGAAGACACATCGCTTTACCCAATTTTTTCAGTTTTAATCATTATATGTTTGTTGCATATAATCTTGATTCATTTTTGTGCTCTGGTTTTATGTTGTATGCACTTTCAGAAATCGCTTTATACTTTTATGTGTGAAATGCACTATGTGAATAAATTACTCACATTCTTCTTCTAGAAGCCTATAAGAAGTAATCACCACTCCTGGATGTTTTCCCTGTTATTTCTTTTATAAATTGAATCATTAATAGAGAAAACATCCAAGAGTAGTGAATACTTCTTGTAGGTGCTGTAAGCCTGTTATTAAAATGGTCCACAATCATTAATGCATTAGCAATGACATGTCACAATATGGATTTGAGTCATGGAGTAACTCACAATGCATGCCCACAATAATAATACTCCAGTCATTTATGGCACATGACTATAATTGCGTAACTAAAGAAGAATAAATATAACATAAGTGCAAAGTACATAAACTCTGCTTATTGCCTATTTGCCACACAAACTGGAGACAATGGTGAGTTAAAATAGCAGAATCTATTCAGGCCACCTGCATGGCTTCATAAATATAAGCATAAATATTTGGTGCTAGCATATTAATAATGTAGACAAGAGGAAATAATACAGCATATTCCTATATCAATATCATGTCCCATTGTTACATAATGCTATACTATTATGTAGAGAAAAAAATTAATAACATCTGAGCCAATGTGAAAATAAAATAAATCTACATTTACAGAGACTGTGTTCAGACCTGGTATTAATGAAGACTCACAGTGATCTGGAAAACAAATGCAAACAAATACATGTGTCACCTCCAGTGTGTTTCCTCTAAAACATCTGGTTTGGGCCTAACTTGTCCTAAGGGTTACTAGTTTGCATGTGCACTAATTGAAAGTTGTTGAGGTCCTGATGCAGCACAAGGTGAGAGCAGAAACCATGGATCTGTGCCTCCTCTATTACTACACACGTCAACTCCTCCAGCTCCTCCAGCTCCTCTCCTCTGTGCTCTAGTAATTGTATTGCTCAGCTGGCACCAAGTGTTGGCTCTGTGAAGCTGTAAATCCTCTGTGCCGAGTCCTGACTGCAGTGTGGGCTGTGTCAGCTCGGTCATATACCACCCTCTTGTGGTAAATTTGGAGAGATTCACTTTCAGGTTTGGTTAGAATAAATTTGCTTCATTGAAGAAATGCCTGTTACACTTCTGTGTAAATAATCAACAGATCCATGCTCACCTAGATGTGAAAATGCAAATATGATTATGACTGCTGGAGGATTATTTGTCTCTTTACAATGTAGAATGCTGTGTCACCATCAGAGGTCATGTTTACTGAAAATCTGGAATTTTAAATTGGTTTGATTTCAGTGATTGCATCATACTGTATAGATTATACAGTGTTTATATTCCTATTTCTGTTTACCGTATATTGTGTCTGTGTGACAATATAGACTGTGACAGGTCTAAGTGTGTACACTTCCTCATCACAGCCTCTAAGTGGTATGTAGTTGTGTGTGTATTGAAAGTGACAGGATGAATAAATAGCTGTCATGTATGTGTTTGTGTCTTGTCTTGTAGAGGGTAATGATCGTGAGGGTGGATAAGAGCAGCGCTGCGCCTTACCAGATGGTGGGTAATGTGGTTTGCCATAGCTGCCCACCATGCTTATTCTAATTAAACAAGGGCGATTACATTAACACTGGCTCCCACTCAGTCTGCTCATTCACCGAGCGTGGACTGCCACTGACGGTGGAGCTAGGGATCACGGTTGGAAGGATTACACATGTGATTGTAAGACATTTGACTTAATACTAATTCACGGCTTAAGAAGGAAGTTCAAACTAGAGAATGTTATTCACACAACTGGCAAAAAAAAAAGTAAAGTTTTTCCTACACTTTATAGTTCCTGTTTACTCTATAAAAGCCCTTCACCCCCAGCTGCTCTGGTTATGGGTGCAGTGGTCAACAACATCTGACACTGGATCAGCTGTGACAAAGTAGAGAAATGAGAGAGGCCTGAGGTGGTTACAAAGCAATTAAAAAGTAAATAAAGAATATTAAACAGTATGAATCAGCATTTAGTTGAGCAGTAAAAAAGATTTTAGAAATATGCATTTGCAAATAAAAAATAGTGCTTTTTTTTTACTCAGCTTTAACAGTCAGGTGGATAAAATATATTTAAATTAGTGGTATTAACTGTAATACAATAAGGATGTTACAGAGGGCTGTTGACCCCCATTACACTTCCAAGTCCCTCACTTCAGTCATACCTCATCGGTTATCGCATTTTTTTTTTTTAATCTCACAAATTTCAGTAACTCTGAATAAGCCATCAGTAGTTCACTTTGGAGCACACACCTCCTCAGAGGTTTTCCTAGGTCAGTGTTATCAACCTTTCAGGCTCAGTCTTCATCAAGAAGCCAGGTAAACTTGTGAGAACTTACATTTGTTTGAGAGCAACAAGCGCTTTAAGCAACATAGAGCTGCAACTAATGATTATTTACATTATTCATTAATTTCCTCATAATACATTGATTATAACCAAAATGTCTCAAAACTCCCTACATTTTTATAAAGTACAAATATTTTAGATACCTTTCATATCCAGGGGTGGTGCAATAATAGACCATAATGTATGCCAATGAGTCATATTCACCCGTGGGAAAACAGCTGAATTAATTGTGGCCAAATTAAGAGCTGCAATGGAAAGAATTAGAGTGGCTCAATATATGTTGCCTTGCCTTGAACACAGAGAAGACAATGCACATTTCCATATATAACAATAAAGTTATGCATCCCAGTGTACATGTTGGCAGCCGAGCAATCAAAAATGTCAACAAGGTAAAATCTTAGACCCTATCATGTGCTCCAAAAAACATTACGAAGACATGTCAGGTTTTAAAGTACAATATTGCAAATCTCCGTCTCATCAGAAATTCACTGACTTCAGAAGCTGCCGCGGTGCTCCTCATTTCCATGATTTTATCATGCATCCTGTACTGGACATCCTGTTGGTCTCAGGCAAATAAAACTGCTCCCTGGGATTTCTTACATGTTGTGAAGGTCTTCGATATGAACCATTGCAGCCCTCGTACCCAATCCAAAACACTGAGTTCTGATAGTTTAGTTGCATTCACAAACATCTGCTTAGTGCACAAGGTGCCCCCAACCCTTTCAAGATATTTGTGAAGTTTAGATCAAAGCAATCACTCCAACCCTCAAGATCAGCTCCAACGGAGGTGTTGCAGAATTTTTAATCTTCGTTTTGTTCGGGTGGACTGGAAATAAAGAAGTCGACAGTGTCTGGTCTCTTTGTGAGTTTTATTGTTTTGCTGCAAATAATATGTATTACGGAGCAACAAGGTGAGAGCTCGCTCCTGTGGCTTTGTGCCCTCTCCCTTTATACTCAGTTCACACACGGCCAGGAGAGAAACAGAGGAAAAAGAGAAAAACTCCATATATGGAAGGACAGTGCAAACAGAAAGTACAGTAGAACAGTGAAAACAGAAGGTACAGTGTGGCTGCTTGGCATCTGGTAATATAATAGGCAACACAGTTTCTTTCTCACATGCTATGGTGACAGAACCAAACATGCTGTAATTTTCCATTACAGGAGCCTTGCATTGTCCCTAAAAGACATTCCATGTTTGGACAACATATGGAGGCATTACAGACTGGAACAAACTATCATAGTTTCTCACACACCTTAGAGCATGGCTCCTCGATAACCACCACTATGAGCATTAAACATAATGAATGTTGTATGGACATGTATACTAAACTCTGTAACTTTGTATTTCAATTTTCTTTATCTGTTTCAAATGTTTTGTGTCAGGGACTACAGTTGGATATTAGCATAATTGCTATAATCTTGTGCAACGCATAGTGTCCTTGAGAGATGTTTCTCTTATTGCACAGTCCCTGCCAAGTAAACTTAATAAGCTAAACTATATTAATAGAACATTATGTGAAGTCTATTAAATCATTCCAAATTTAAATTTAATAAATCATGCTATGAATAGTAACTTAACTAAAAAGGTGTTTTTTTTTGTTTTACAATATCACCAACAGAACTTAAGACATTATTCTCCTGCTATATTTGACAAATCACCTTGAATGCATTAAAAGCCCTGAGTCTGTTTTGAAAATGTAACAAGTAGACCATATGGATTTATGTTTAAATGCTGTAAAAGCAAAAGTTTTAAACATATATAATTTAGTAGCAGATAGTACAGAAACTGGATAACATGTGCAGTACAAGTCTTTGTATTTTACTTTCCATCCATGATTGTAACTTCCCTTAACCAATTGATGTGTTCTTTTTTTTTTTTTTTTTTTTTACAAATTACCAGCAATTTAAAACAAAATTTCATTTATAGCCAGATAGAGCAAATAACAGCTGAACATGTTCAAATTTGAAAAAACACGGAGCATTTGTTAAAAAGTGAATTCAGTTTCAAAACAGCTGCCACTTTTTTTTATTAATTTGAATCAATTCATGAATCTTATAATTCTGCAGCTACAGGCTGTTTTTTTCCCCACTGCTCACTAAATGTGAGGGTGTAAGTCACCTGGTCATTGACGGCAGCACAAGTTAAGCAGAGAATTGAATGAGGTCGTTTACGCTAGTGAAAATTAAACTTAAATCTTCCCTTTGGCAACACTGCGATGGCTTCAAAAACACAGAGCTTTAGAAAATAACTTAACAGAAACTGTAAACACTGCAAGTTGGTATTTAGCTGACATGGTTGAAATCTCACAGCAAGAAAATAGATTACACAATAAAACACTGCACTTAGGGACTACTTTATGGGAAAAGGAAGATGATGGGAGGACTAAAGGAACATGTTGCACTAGTAATAACCAGTTGAATCCCAAAGCCATAAGTTGAAGATGAAAAGATGAGGGAAATGTATAGTAAATGCTGCCAATATTTTAATTAGGCAGGTTTGCACAGTCTCACTTGGACTGTGCAGCGCAGAGAGTAGTGGCACACCTGATGTACTTATTCTTAGCTCTTTTTACATCTGGATTAAATTGCAGGCCAGCTGTGGCTCTGGCAGAGTCCCATCCGAGGTCACCGCAGAGCCTGGAGTGACTCCAGCTGTTTGCAAGTCGGCCAGATGACACATAAACTCTATAAACAGCTTGAGACTGAGGGTTAGTGGCAGGAGCCAATAAACCACAAGTGGGATCGGTAGCATTGTCTTTGTCCAGATGATGGGCAGGGCAGTAGCAGAGCTGTAAAAGCTCAAATGCTCTGTTCAAAAAAGGACAGGAGAGACAGAATAGTACAGAATGAGACCACATGGAGTTTCACAAGTGAAGAAAAACATTAGGCAAAGGAGACAGAATGCATAAAATAGTAAACTGTTTTTATTCTTTTTTTCTTTTTTTTTTTTTTACCATGCCATCGAACACTGACGCATACAGAGTTGTGCCTGAATCCACACTGAGAAAACACTTTCACACACTGTGTTACAAAGCTGTAATGAAGAGGGATTTTACTGCACACATGGCAAGAAGAACAACCCTGATTGGATACCAGGTCGAGCTTTGATCTGGCCCTGAGGTAGACAGACATTGACATAATCTAAACAATGCTAATCACATCCTTCTAGGACACATCAAATAAAAGGACATCTGCATTATCACAACATAGAAAGATCAAAGAAAAAAACCCCTTCCAAACAAAAGTGCTCTATTTCTTTTGGTCCACCGAGGAAATCCATTTATAGTGCATGTTCATGTAGAATAGATACAGTGAATGTGTGTTTTCATGGCACTGAGTGTTGTTGGCTACTTAAGAAGGCATTGGTAATGCCCACAGATGCCAAGATTTACTTTATACACTGTTTTCATCCAGAGATCTCAGTCCATTGTCACTTTGAAGGGAACAATTTGAGACAAGCGTGTACTTTTTTTTTACATCAAAATTGCTTGGAACTTGCATCAGAGTATCAGCCACTATCACAGTATGTTGCTTCCAGTTGCAATGTTCAGACAAGTGGATCTACATGGCAGTCTATCTTTAATTAAGTAACAATAAACAAACACCCAGAAACAACTACCAATAGCACAGACCCATGTACTCAAGCACATCAATGCTCTACTTATAAAAGAGGCACAAGGGAGGGATCTTAATCAAATCAGAGACTTATAAAACACACAAGATGTTTCTCAAATCATACCAAATGTAAACAGATAGCAAATTACTGTAATACAAAAATACAACATGTTTAAATCTATAAGGCCTGCGTTAGGCTCACATAAGGGAATAACATACATGACAGTTTGTACATTACAGCTACACTACAACTGACAATAACCTGCTCATAGTGATTCAATGTCAGAATTTTCTTTTCATGTTTAAAAAACAACTTTTCACGTTTTCTTCAAAATTTTCCTAGAAAATTCTGATTCTCTGATTTATAAGACATCTATATATTTAATGTTTAAAAAAACTACACATAAAAGCCATGTTGAGGCATTTTTTTACACAGTTTGACCATTTAAATCAGAATGGAAGCCTTCAGGAAATTAAAATATCAATGACTGAACAGTTTGCAGTAGGTTTAAAACAAACGGTGACAAGAGGAGAGGTAGAGCTCGCTCTACTCGAAATCATCTCAAGAGACACCAACTGTGATGAACACCAGCACATATTTGGTAACAAATAAACAACATATAAATAGCAAAAACCTATTACATTGCATGAAAAAATGCAAATTGTGAGCCAGGTAGCTCAAAACAATAACACCCACTGCAAGAGAGACAAGGCAATTAAAGAGATCAAGCTCATGAGGTCAAAAAGTGGCAGCCATTCAAGTAAAACATGCAAAAAATAAACGACTCCAAAATAAAAACACAACAGCAGAAAAGCATCGTGGAAAAGTCACAGGAAATTGGGAGAAAATGTTGTAAAGATCAGCCAATCAAGCCTTCATGGAATTATTTTCAGCATCTGCTGCACAATCATGAAGGCTGGTGTATAGTTTAGCAATCAATCGAAAAGCGACTGCTACACATACAGGTCAGCAGTCGCAGCCATGGTGGCATTGATTTTTTTTTTTCCCACAGTGGATCCATTGGAGATACATTTATATCAAAACTGTGTGTAATAGGGAGCAAATATCTGTATATGTGTGTACAAGGGCTGAAACAATACACCCAAAAAACCACCATAAATCATTTCAGTCATCAGTGAGGAGTTTTTTGAATATTTCCTTTTCTTAGCTTTTCACTTTGAAATTTCTTTGGACTGGGCTTTGACTCGAATGACACAACCATCAATAATACGAGGACTGTCATTTGAACATTTTTAGAATAAAGGGTTTATCATTTAATTGTACTGTATATATAATACACTTTGAAACCAGAACTGACACTAACAGTTTGTTGCAGCCCTAGTGTTTCATACATGTCCCTGTCAGGGAAAAACCTTATATCTCCCAAAATGGCAGCCTCCTGTAACGCCTTTTCAGCTAATCCAAAAAGAGCCAGACATTTCAGTCATTTAAACCTATAAAGCACATGTGATCTTTCAGCTTTAAAAACTAGTCAAACTAGGTACAAAGTTTTCACCCTGGAGTGAAACTTTGCTTGTGTGCGTGTTCAACATGTGTGCGTTCGATGTGTGTGTGTCAGAGTGCGCATCAAGTCCAAGTCCTGCTCAGACGTAACAGACGTACAAGTAAGTCTTTTCTATTCTCCAGTCGGCCGGCACCTCCTCCGGTTTGTGGCCCTTCATGTGCTTCTGCATGGCGGCCAAGCTCGGGCAGAAGTCCTGGCAGATGGTGCATTGGTACGGCGACGCTCCATTGTGTGTGCGCAGGTGTTTGATCATGGCCGAGTAGTCTCTAGAACGTTGGTGACACAGCTTACACTCAAATGGCTTCTCACCTGAAAAATTCAACAACGCAGCATTAACCTTGTAGACCTGGAGAGAGCGGCCTGCCAGGTGAAACGTGATTCGCTCCTATGTCAGTCCACTGTACTTTGGGGGTGTGTGTGGTGTGTGCTTGTGCTGGTGATTTAGGATTACACAAATCAGTTTGTCTTTTTTTTTATATCAGATGTTGACCTGTCAGCATCAATCGCTGTGAATACAGCATTTTTTCTGCCTCCACTTTCACTGCAATGTCAGACAGCAATCTGTAACATTAGGTGTAGAGGAGTGAACCTGTGAACAGTTCATGAATGCACAATTCAGTGATGTAACGTAGCTGTATAATGTCAGTGTTTCCCATTAAATTGTCTTTTAAAAGCTGGTAACTCATTACAATCAATGTGTTTATAAGACTTTTCTAGCCTGGGTTTCAGTGGGCTCTGGCCAGAACTACGATTTAGTGTTGTGAAGGCTAGTTTTTAAATGCAAAATTAAAGATTTTTAGTGGTGCAGCTGTAATGCAATGACCACCTTTAATTACCTCATCGAAGCAATGCAATTTATTGCATTTGATTTATCTTCCAACAAATATTTTGAGCATGACAGTTAACATAGCAGATTGTGATTTAGGTGAAGAAAAATCATATTCTACATACTCATTTTCCAAAAAGTATATTCAGATATATCCTCTTTGTGACGTGTCCTTATATAACAGTGTTTTCTCAGTAATGTTGAATGAATTACATTTCATTTGTACCGTACAGCTCTGGAAAAAATAAAGAGACCTCTTCAAATGTTTCTGGAATCAGCAT
Source organism: Pseudamia nigra (assembly GCA_029823295.1). Classification (NCBI taxonomy): domain Eukaryota; kingdom Metazoa; phylum Chordata; class Actinopteri; order Kurtiformes; family Apogonidae; genus Pseudamia; species Pseudamia nigra. Next base: position 8,850 of record JAQQAE010003304.1, on the reverse strand, counting down.
CTCTACATGACGTATGACATCCATTCCAGTGTCTGTTGAATTCCAACACACATCTTCCTCTACTTCCTCACTGTTTATCACCTGCACAAAATCTTATTTAATGACGAAAAAGTAAATCAGGGTTATTCCGCCAAATATTGATTTCTGAGTTCTTCCTAAGGTAAAACATTAGTCTTGCGTTTAATAAATTAATATGAACTTACCTTTGCATTATTTGAGTCTGAAAACACTGCCTCTTTTTTATATTTTGACCATTTGTCATGTTCTGCAAATAAATGCTCTAAAAGACAATGTTTATAATTGGGTTTAAGAGAAATGTCATTAGTTTTGAGAATTTAAAAAATGTTAATTTTACTCAAACACATACCTATAAATAGTAAAATTAGAGAAACTGATCATTTTACAGTGCTCTCTTTATTTTTTCCAGCGCTGTATGTTACTGTTTTAGAAGGATTTTTGCTGTCAATATAAGCTTAGTCATGAGTACAGTTCCCTTGGAGAGACCACAACCAAAACTAATGTGTTAATGTTTGACTCAAACAATACGTCTGTCAATTTGTGTTTGTAATAGTGGGCTTACAGAATGGAAGAAGCTACAGTTTACTTTGAATTGGATTAGAATTTATTTTAGTGGGAAGAATGATTTAAACATACAGTAGTTCAATGATAAGCATGAGGACTAATGTGCTGCAATGTGTTGTTTTGTATGAAAATGGTATGTGTATTGAAAATGGTGGGTTGTATTGCATGTGTAGGTTTGTCTGATGTCTGAACTCTGACCTGTGTGCACACGATAATGTGTCTCTAGCTGGTGTTTGAGGCTGAACCTCTTCCCACAGCCATTGCATTCATAAGGCTTCTCTCCCGTGTGGATGCGTTTATGGCCCCTCAGTGTGCCGTCGTCTCTGAAACAGCTCCCGCAGAATTCACACTCAAAAGGGTGATCGCCTAAAAACAGCCATTTCACAACAGAAGCGACAACACCAACACAGCTCATTATTATGACAGAAAATAAAGGGCAACTTTTTTCCCTGACATGACATGGTATGTTGTACATGTATAAGTCAAAGAGTTACACAGCTCTTATCCATGTTCATATCAAGCAGAGAAATAGTGTGCACTGAGATACTGATGTTATGACATGAGGACACTCCTCGTGGCTGTGTGCTAATAGCTAATAAAAGTCCTCAAGGCATGTGCTGCTCTGTTCTCTATACTGTAGTTAATCTATTTCTCTCCTAGGCTGAGAGTTTGACTCATCTCCAGTGACCTATGTGCCTCATTATCTCAGTGTCCACAGCAACAGCCAAGTCAGAGGATACATTGCTCTCCTCATTACAGGCCGATTCTCCCCAATCCCCCACCCCACTGTGGAGCAGATGACATTTACAAAATGTTACTTCCAAGCAGAATGGCATACAAACAAGATACGCTGCCATGGCCAAAACTCCCTTCACTTCTGTCTCTTCACATCAATTATGTATTTCTCCTGTCTAGACGTCAAGTTGTCCTGACAGCTGGGAGTGTTATTTAAGGTAAAAGAAGAAAGGGGGACATCTTTTCAGTAAATATCTCTCTGTCTCCTGTGGCACTAAGACTCACCCTCTGTAGAACACACAGACAAGTCATTTCCATTTGCTTTTCCTTCAATATTTATTTGGGTTTCCTCTATCATTTTGCGTGAACCACACTAGAACTGACAGCCATGAATTGCAGAAGCCCAAAGGCTGTCTAAGAACCCAAAATATAAACAGGATGAAATTGCCCAAAATATGCACCGGCCATAACGGTACAGTGCTGTCATCAGAGAGGTGAGTCATCTTATAGAGAAGGGAAAAGTAGGGTGGGAGAGGATGCATACAAATCAGCTAAAACCTCAAAGCCAGTAACCTGAGGAAATTAACCCACATACAAAAATAAATTATGTTGTCTTTGTTTTGTTTTCAATGTATATATGCTTTTGACACTGCATGTATGTTTTGAAAATGCTGTAGCAGGATACAACGCTACAAACTGTGATAATAGTGCATATAGTCTGTTACTTACCTGTGTGTGAACGCAAGTGTCTTTTGAGTGTTGTGTGACTCGGGAAAGGCCGCTCACAGTGGCTACAGATGTAGCTGTGCATGCCTGCATGGACCTCCATGTGCTGCTGCAGGGCCTTCTGGGTCTGGAAGCGCTTTGCACACAGCAGACAGAACACCGCCATGTCAGTCCCTGGAGAGCACACAAGACACAGACGCACAGTTATTTCAGTACCATACACAGACAGGGCCTTAAGTGGGGAAACTGGGTCACTTCAACTTTGTGTGAGCCCTCTGAGGGAAAAGCTTCTTTCAAAGAGCAAGTGCCTCTACCTAAACTAACTCCCCTAAAAGCCCAGAGGCACTTTCAACTGTGAGTCTTTATATGTTCTATTTTAAACCATGAAAGTCATTGTTTTCTTTAAGAATTTCCCACACAATGCACAGCATGCCAATCACACAATCAATGGCTCCTTCCTGGTGTGTTAGATGTGTAATTATTCTCTTCATTCCCCATCAGGAGTCAGCTCCAGCCTGTGAAGTCCTCTGTCTCTGTGCTCAAAGAGCGCCTGATAGTAGCTCCACCCTAAATGATGCCTACACTATGCGCTCTGTGCAGAATGTTAAGTAGTGATATCAAGCCATTAAAGGCAGGACTGCAGGAAAAAACACAATCCAGTTTAATCCTGTGTGTGACCTGGCATCTCTTTGGGGCTGCTTTCCTGTTGCACAGAGTGTGGAGAGGAATACAGATAGGGAGTCGTTGGCAGGGTAGTTTAAGTCAAAATGGCTATGTGAAGATCCATTGGCTGTCATACTCTCAACGCTTGATCTAAGAGCAGTGTATAGCAGCATTCAGATCATCTCTTGCAGTCACAATGATGCAAATTCATATGTACAATATGACTGGGGATGTAGTTAACCAGTTGTGAGGGACATCATATGTATGTCCTGGAGAGTGAGGCTTTAATGTGAGATTATGAGGTCCTTATTTCTCTGTCTGCTCAGGTTGCAGATCATTTACAATGCTAGCAGGTCCCATTGCTCCTGACTCAGATTCAATCAGACATCTCCAGCAGAGGATCATTAGTAAACAGAGGACTGTGCCAACACTTCATTGGAATTCAAGTGGGGTTGCCGTGTCGCATTTAAAATGCAGTCTGATGAGGTCCACTAAATCAAATCATTTGTTACTGTTATTGAAGTGCCTTGAGGCAACTGGCAATTAAATTGGAATTAACGTAGGGAAAGGGATACAGCACACTCATACTAAGAGGGAAGATTGTCAGACACTTGCATTAGGTTCAATCAAGTTAACAGACAAGCCTGTTTAAAGTAGAAAATAAAAGAAATAAATCAAGTAAATTCGCATTTTCAGGGAAACCTGAAAACATTTAGAGCATTGTTTTTTTTAATCCACACGTCATAATTTACTTGAACAAAGCAATTTGCTTTTCAGACTTAACATTTCACAGTTAAGTACAATTTGGCAGAGGTGTGCAAAGCCTTTTCTTTACAAGGCTGCATTTGAAATTAAGGAGCTTTTTGTAAACCTAGTTTTTGAATCTTCTCTCTAAAAACCAGCACTGATGGAACTGATCATTTGTAATCATTAACAGAAAGGCGATAGGATGAAAGACATTCCCTGATCTTAACAATCCTGCAGGGAGGCGATCTGCTGGAATGAACTGCACCTGTTCAGAGGCTTTAGCCTGTGGACTTCTGCACAAAAGCGCACAATGAGGTTCAGGCCCTCATTGACCAAGCCCATTAGTCATAGGCTCCTCATGCAACTCCAACAATCCCTGTCTTTATGTTGTCTCCTAATGACCAAGGCCTTTTCTCACCCACAGATCACAATATTTTAGTTGAAGACAAAAGACCCCCTACACACATTCTCAACGCCTTTGCACCCTCCCCACTTCCATTATCTGCTGACCATACAGGAAATCCTTTCACTATCTAACCTGTTTTACTTTCTGTCCGAGTCATGCTTAACCAATGCCACTTCACTATGCAACAGTGAAGAAGAGTAACAATTATTGGAAAATCGTGAATTAAAAAACACCAAATTACAGTTGCTACATAGCCTGTGATGTGGGGCAATGATCCACTTTCACCGTCTCCATTGTGATATTGGCTGCAGCCAGCAGGGGGAGTGCTTTCTGCTCCAATGTGTCCAGGTTTCTTGGCTGCAGGCAGAGCAGAGTCAAGCCCTACAACACATTATCCACATTCGTAGGCACTTCAAAGCTACTTTAATTAGCCTCTGCCTATGCTATTTTTATTAACCATCATATATACTGAGTGAGTTTGAACACATCCTGCATACCTGTTTCTGTCTGCTCAGAAAGTTTACAATCTAGTTTCTTTGTGGAGGTAAACTGTTCCTCCCTGACACTCGCAGACACTCACTGATCTCTAACCTGATCCTTCTGTCACCAACAATACTGAAAGTCAACTAAGGGAATATGACAAATATTCTTCCACAAGAATCTCACTCTTGATCTCACGTTGACACACGATGACAACAGCTCAGCAGTTGTTACACTTTCTGCACAACTGTTGCAGAAAGTAAAAATAACAATATCTTGAAGTGTGAACAAAAAGCTGTGGTGGCAAGGAAATGTTTGTGTTAGTGGTGCCATTTTGCCTCGCTGTGCTCTGTTAACTTTTCAAACAAAAAGGATTTGCAGTTGTAGAGTTTTCCAGTAAGCTTTGGTAATAAGTGCAGTGGAGCTTCTTTATGAGAGAATAAGCCCTAAAGTTGGCTGTCATTGCCCCCTGCTTTCTCACCCTTAACCAGACAATGGGCCTAGGATTTAGGTTTGAAGGCAGAGGATGACCCCCTGACCCTTGGCCCTCAATGGGGTAAATGCCATGTAATCAATGGTATTCCTGAAAGGCTCGAGAGTTGACTGAGCATTGTGTCTGTGGGAGTAAGCTTTAAGAGAGGGAATAATGATTTACTTTCAGCAAAACTGTCGATGAGGCAAAAGTAAAGATGTTCTCTGTGCATTTCTTATATTACCTAGTGTAAAATAAGGTTAGTGATTCAGCGATTCACGATTTGAGGTCATTATTACTATTTCTGAGCATATCTCCACTGATACGAAGTCTATGCTCATGTGATTTAACATGCTGTGTCTTCATACATCTGTCACTTATTCAGTCCAACTGAGGTGGGAGCCAGCCAGGCTCTCACGCTGCCTAAGAAACAAAACCATGTGTCCAGGCAACCAGATAGGATCATGGTCCTTGTTGGGGTGAAGTGTTCAAGCTAATCCCTTCATTCACAAATAAGCGCAGCCTGTTTCTTTTCAACCGTCAAACAAAAGTTTTCCCACCCTGAGAATCTGGAAGTAAACCCACTGTAAATTGAACAAGAGATTGTATTCAACGGCTACTGCAAATCTGTATAATTTCTTCAGGGTTAATCTTAACTTTCATGTCAGCTTCACTGCCCACCAATTAAACAGATTAATTACAGGGTAATTTAACTGTTACTTTGACTTTTTTAAGTGTACTTCCAGAGTTTTAAATATTGCAGTATAAATGTCAACCAGTTGAGAATGAGCTTAATAACAAGTCCCCTTTGATATCAAAAAAGGAGGCAATTCTACAAACAGATCACTATTGATGTTGCATCATAATGACCGGCTGGAAAATCCACTGGGAAGTTACTACAGAGTGTGTCCTCAGGGCCCTGCTGTGTGTGTGTGCAGTGTGCACACTGTCAGCTGGCTCACATATTGCTCAGTCAAACACAGTCATGCAGTCTACACTACGTGCAAGACCTCACATGACCCTGCATTCATATGCTGCTATACATGTGCAAGCAGACAGCTCCGTGTAGATGTGGCGACTCTTTAAGCACACAAACACTACAGTACCTTAAACAACCCCGGGTGCTCATCAGTAGACTGCTAATCTACCCGAGTGAGGAACAACCAACTCAATAATTAATGCAACAAGAGATACATTGCTCGTGTTTAACCACCATTCCATGGACCAGTTCATTGAGGTCACACACGGTTCCCCTGCTTGAATCACCATGATTCCTAGAATGTTTACAGCATATTCTTTATGTATGGGATTTCACTTTACTTTTTATAGCAGAGCATCCTGGGGCTTTGTGTTTCATAGTGGCCGGTGGGAACACCATGCAAAACAGAACATAGTTCAAATCAGGTTACGGCTTCTATGAATTCCAGTTGAATATTGTTGAGTACAGGAGGCGCAGTGTGGTGATGGACATGCAGTTTGGTGAGGTAAGAGGTCTGCATTAAGTGGGCTGCACTATAAAGCCTGACCACTATCTGAAAGGACTACAGGACTGTTTAATTAGGGCTTGAACAGAAGGTAATATTATTCACTTGGTGAAGCAGCCTGTAATGTGTGGAAACAGTGCAGCTGTTGTGAGTACACAAAAGCTGCTTTCTTTTGGCCTTTGCCTTGAAGGCAAGGTGGCAAAATGGTTAGCCAGCATGGTCTGAAACATATACAGTCAATTTCAGTGCATGCTGTAGATAAGCTGGAGTCTTGAGTTTTCCAAAATTGAAAGCTTGGTGCCCGAGAGCCTTGACTTGGTCTGATGAAACAACACCCTTTGTTGTGAGAGCAATTCGGAGACAGATCCATTCTTTTATTTTGGGCACTGACAAGTAGGTCAGAGGAGACTATGACAGTGCTGTGGTGAGGAGTAAACAGCAGCACATGATGTTTTCCTCTCAGTCCTGGCATCCAACACCAGCAGCAATCCTCTTGCCCTCAGGAAGTCCTCACATGCCCCCTACCCCCGATTCTTCCCACAGTTCACTCCACCCACACCCCCACCCCTTTGATCCTAAACTCACGGCCATTCACCTCTGACATATCAAAAACGGCTAAAAGACTTTCACTGTTACCTACTCTTGCACTCCGTGTTACCAAATTGCTTTAGGTAGTATTATTTTCCACCAATGTTATAGCAGCTGAGAACTGGTTATGCCACAAGTCAACGCTACAACATATCATAAGCAGTACCAGAGCATGAGCACCACAGCTTCCTGCATTCTACTTGTATAATAATGTATCTGATATTTATTTGTTCAATGAAAATCTTTGAAATTTCATTTTTTTTTCCTCATAGCCACATAAATTACCTGTAGCTTATAAGAGAGCAACAATAAGAGTCAGTAACAAGGCTCACAGCAGACCAAGCTGAGATCATGACAAAATGTGAGAGTAATGCCCTCCTGTACCCTGTTCTGGATACACTGCCAAGCTGAACCTGAGCTCTGGATGTTTACAGCGTGGGGAGATGAGGGTAGAAACTTCTGGGCATCGTTAACACCCCTCCATGTCCACATCCATTAACTATTCATACTGTGTGTGCCACCTGGAGTTACAGTTACATGCCAATGCTCCTGAGAGGGTTATCACCTTTCTCTGACAGTAGCAGAAAAGGTGTGGATTCAGACACTGTCAGGCATATGCACGGCATGCTTTATTTCATGTTTGGAGAGATAAACATCCATTATCATCTCACTTCTCATTTCAAGTTAATGGGATTATATTCAAGGCACCACTTTACTACATGGTTTACTTATGAAATTGTTAGTGATGCTGTAACATATAATAAGACTTCAGAATCTGAAAATTGTCCTTATAAATACTAGTGAGTCATTACAATATTTATGAAGGGGTCAGTGAGAGGTTGGCTCAATTTGCATAATCTAATAAAATAATATATTTTTGATACATGCTGGTCGACTGACAATCACACAATATCCATATGATGTTTTTTGTGCACCGTGGACTCGAAGACACACAATCACTGTAAACATATCTATAAACATTACAATTTATCATAAACATTACTAACATGCAAACACCAACAGAAATGAGAAAAAATAGAATTGACCCAAGCACTGCAGCTGTGTGAAAATTACAGAGAAGTCAATGAGGACTATTATTTAATCACTCATAAACCATTAAGGCTGTTTGTGGCTGTCCACAAACATTTTAAAAAGCTAATTATAGACTTACCAAAAATGGTGTTAGAACAAGACTCATATTTATTCTGTGCCCTTATCTCAGTTAAGAATATTTGCTTTCTGTTTTTGAAAACACGTATTGCATGGATTTGACGCTTTGCTTAATATTTTTCTTTTTACATTTTGTTACAGATGTAATTTATAGTAAAGTTAATCCACTCACTTGATCCTTATATCTAAAGCTGAAAATGGAGTTAAAACACGATAATGACTTTAGCTCCTCAGTGCGGGTTGTTTCACGTTTCTAAGGGTGTGCTCACACTGGCAGTTCGTTCCGTGCCTGGGCGCGTTTCAGACCTTTAGCGTGGATCATTTTAGTAATGTGAGTGGAACCAAGCCGCGCTCTGGCACCGGGCTTCGGAGCAGATAGAACAGGTGGGCCGGAGCACGGCACGGTTAGTCACGCAAGCGTACGAGCACGGCGACCGTACGTGCCGATGGCGAAAAATCACCGCATCCTTTACTACACTTATGTCAAAACAATGGTCGCGGCTTCATGAGTTGCTTTGATGCTGAGGTCTAGTGTTTGCTGTTCATTTACGCAGACACCTGTAAACAGACTCACCTCAACAGAACACAGAAGAACACAGAGGTGTACACAAAAATGTTTGAATTCCCCCCGAGCCATGGTTATCCTACAACTACTGATCAGCACCGGGACAAGATGAAGAAGCTGTGTGAACAGCTTCTTCATCTTCATTTTGTGTTTACGCCTTATTTTGTGCTGCACTTCAATTAAACAATTGTGTGAAATGTACAGCTTTGTATGTGTTATTTACTGACATTCA
>JAQQAE010003303.1:0-20475 GCA_029823295.1 Pseudamia nigra | reverse complement strand
AGATTTTCATTGATGGTTAGGTCAGGGGACTATGCAGGGTGCCCAAACTTTTGTTGGGATTTTTTTCCTTTTGTGTTACTTTGAAAATGTAAAAGATAAAAATAATACCTGATTTAAATTTTTTTTTTTTTTTTACATACAGTATACTGTAATGGGAATGTCTCATCTGCAACTTAATGCCTTTTTGGATATCATTTCATCTTCCCCTGGCTTCATTATTCACATTAACAGAAATTTTAGCGAGGGGTACCTGAACATTTGCACCCCACTGTACAGTATATGAAGCCTGTGTGTAGTTCAGGCAGTTTTCTGCCCAGTCACCGACCGTCCCCATTCATCTTGCCACACTGCTGCCACACGCGACCTTCGCTCTCAGATTCAAAGAAATAATCTCCTCCACCTCCTGACCCTCCTCCTGAATTAGGCTGAATAAATAACAATTATAAACTCCAAAGCATACTTCTTCTGTACTCTGTTTTGTCATATAAAATCATGACACCAGGCTTTGCTAGGGGAGTTTGAATTCTCAGGGGCCATCTGCATCAAGCTTGCACAGATTGTCCCAGAGCATCTCTTGAGCAAAGTCACTGCCAAAATAAAATGCATATAAGGTTGAGACGAGACCATCCTGACTGAAATGACAATTATGTAATAATGTCACAGGTCTAAATATGCTGCAGCCGTTTTACACCCATTACCACGGTGTGTTTTATATGTGAACAGGTGAAAATGTCTTCAGTGAAAAGTCTTCTATTTCTTGCTGGTTGTCATTAATGTACTGTGATGTTGTTTTTTTCAGTTGATGATCTTTGGCTTTTTCCTGAGCTTGGATGCCTTCCTGTACGTTTTCACCCTGCTGCCTCTCAGGGTGTTGCTGGCCGTTCTACGCCTCCTCACCTTGCCCTGCTGTGGCTTCAGGTCAGAACATTATACACCTTAGAAATATCACCTGGATTAATTAACATGCACAAAAACATCTAGCTAATTTGGTTCTACTCTTTTTTTTTTCTTTCTTTCTTTCTTCCAGAAGATCAAAACTAGATCTGCTGTGAATGTTGTTGTTGCCACTTGTAGTTTATTGTTGTCACTTTCATAAAAGGAAGCACGAGGGGCCATTGTAAACCCTCGAAGCAAGTCTGTCCATCAAATAAATCAGGTGTTCTGAAAAATAAAACATGATGAGATCTGAAAATCAATTACATGGTGCTTTTAGACATTTTGAAGATTTGTATGACACTGAGTGAAGCAGACAAAAACACACAAAATCATGATAGGTCTCATTGTTGTAGAAGTGTTTATTAGTGCTGGGCAGTATACCAGTTCATATAGTATACTGGTGTTCACTTTACACAGGATTAAATTTGTTTATATGCCGTCATACAGATGAACAACAGCTGTAAGTCTTCAATAAGCAGATCTCCTGTTTTCAATCAATCAATCAATCTTTATTTGCATAGCGCCAATCATAATCGCAGATTATCTCTAGTCACTTCACAATTCAAGGCCGAAATCTCATGACTATACAGAGAGTAAACCAACAGAACCACCGAGAGCAAGCCAAAGGCGACAGGAGGGAGGAAAAACTTCTTTTAACAGAAGAGAAAAACCTCCAGCATGGTTTTGAGATGCACAGTGCAGTGTAGTGCAGAGTGCACTGACATGGAGAACACTAACCCTGCATACGGTTTGTGTCTAAGAGATAAAACTTCAATGAATCAATAATTAATCAGTTAATTATTAAGAATTTAGTGATATATATATATATAGATATATATTTTTTAAGATTAAGATGCAGTAACAGTCACCTCTGACAAGATGAGGTGTCACAATTCAGATAAACAAGCCAGAGAATGAATTAAAACTCTACACGAATAGCCTCTTATAGGTCACTTTATGATACTATTTAAGATATTAAGATGCTTTAAAATATGCTGTTAAATTGCCAAGACTTGTCTTTCATAAATGTTGTATATGATGTTGGAGCCACATGAATGAGTCGGCTTGGAAGCAGTTCGTTTAATTAAGATGGCTGGGCTCCAGTTTCATCATGTCTAATAGTGTTTCTGAATTGGGAAAGTTCATCTCAGCTCACTTTGTCCTTGATAGTGACTGACCTTACCTTAGGATACCTCTGTTTTGACAGTATAGTGCTGATATAAGAAAAGAGAACATTCAGGGCATGTTCTGGCCTAAAACGAGCACAAGTTGATTAAATAAGTGAGGCAGAAGGAAATCTCTCCCAGCTTACCCATATTGCCCTTCCCACATTTTAGGGTTATAAGTTTTCCATATTTGTGTTTCTCAATGATTTAAGTTTTGATAACAGGAGAAAAGAACTCCTCTGTAATCAGGTGCAGCCCATACCATGCTATGTTCCCCCAATAAGAAAAAAAAAGGCCCAAACCTCAGTCTCCTACCAGGTGTTCATTAATTTTGCCGGGGCCGCCCTAATATATGCTGTGACATTATATTAAAATTGCCAGAATCTTAAAGGAGACATATTGTTCAAATGGGTGTGGGTGATCCAAAAATAATGTTATAAAGTCCTCAGAGGAGGAAAAAACGCACAGCCCCTTTTCAGATATCAAACCATTTAGATTTGTATATATTTGTGTCACAACGATACAGTCACCGTTTTGGTAATTCTTTTGAGACACACCAAACTTACCAGAACCATCAAACATCCTGTTTGTGCTTCGATGATACCATGGCACAGACAGGAAAGGGTGTGGTCACCAACAGCTCATTTGCATCAAAAGACACTGAAGCAGCCTATTTCCTCCAAGGCGTTTACAGACATGTCCATATAAATTGTCTGTTTTATCTTGAGCTAAGATTTGAAGTATGCATTCTAAATTTAAATTAGCTTGTGAAAAGGGAGTACACTATGTCTCCTTTAAAAAAATATGCTGCGATGAAAACTTTTGGTGATACTGCTCAGCACTAGGATATATTTTGAAAAGTGACCGTTAACTGACCCCTTCCCCAATGGCGCCGTTACCCCCTCCCTACTCTGACACTCTGACTCTCCTCACCTTCCTCCTCCTGCAGGGTGCGAACGTGCCCCTACTGCAGAAGAAGCAGGTATGCCCCCCATCCCACCCTCCTGCAGACCTGTCCAGGCATCTGCACTGTTATCAACCTGTCCCCCCCCTTCTCCCTCCTCAGTCATTCATCTACTGCATCTCCACTGTGTCTGTTCATATGCGCAGCTCGACTCCACCTCACTCACCATTCATGAAGACATGGCAGCTGGTTCGGGTGCCCTTTACTGTGGGTTTTGTTTCCAGAGAAGGTTCATTGAGCATGCTCATATTCATCTATGTTGCTTGTCGCTGATGCTGATGCACATGTTCGAACTTGAAAAATTCCCTGGTGGTAATTGAACTGATCTCCTGGAGCAGATTGGGTTTGGTCATCCACCTCAAGTCACAGCTGTTTTCATGGTTTAAAATGAGGCAGCGGTCATACAAGGAGTTTAAGTACAGTGGTATCTGGGATAACAAATTTAATCCGTTCCGGCGTCACGTTCAGTATCCGAATGATTCATTATCCAAATGGACTTTTTGCATAGGAATACATGTAAAACCAATTAATCCGTTCTGGACCCATGACAAAAACCCCTATATAAAGTATGTATTACACACCCCTATGTGCACTTTTATTCATTATTATTATTATTATTATTATTATTATTTGAAAAGGAAGTTATATTAAATATCTGAAACGGAATGCATGAAATTAGTTCTAAAAATGATTTAAAATGTATTCTTACCTTGGCTTATGACTTGGGAGTGTGTCCGTGGACACTGCACACGTCCATAACTGTAAACGACACCAACGCCACTGCCGGCGGCCCGGGAGCGGGATGCGCCGCGACACGACCAGCGCTGCCAATGTCCAACGCGGTCCGACACGGCCAGGGCTGCCCTTGTTGGGACTGCGTCAACACGGCTGGGAGCGGGACACGCCGCGAGCCGATGGCTTCAATAATGATACAGTATCACCAGCGATTTCCTTCTCTTTGAGCCAAAGCAGCAGTTCTCCATAACAAAAGCTAACGGCTGTTAGCCGCTAGCCTCTGTTAGCTTGGCTAACGGCTATTAGCTACTGGGTCTTTCACGTCCAAGACCCGGAAGTGACTACAGGCTAACGCTATTAGCCGTTAGCCTGTGTTAGCTTGGCTATGTTGTTGTTTTTAAAGTGCTCTATAAATAAAGATGCTTTGCTTTGCTTTTGCTTTAACAGTTGTTAGCTTTGCCGCGACCCGGAAGTGACTATTCGTTAACCGATTAATTTTCATTGTCAGAGTGAAATTTTTTGCAGTTTTTTTTCTTCTGTATCCAAATTTTTTATTGTCAGAAGAGTTTGTTGTCTGAGATACCACTGTAGTTCTAATAATTACTGTATATGTTTAACTCTTACTTCACTTTCTTCAGGGAATATATGCCAAACTTATGCCGGCCGCACATACAGAATCATGACTTATCCCAACTCGGCTGTATGAGTCTGGTCGTCTGGTACACGATTGAACATACCTTACACCAGGGTTCTCAATTATTGCCACAAATGGCCAAGACACTACAGGTTTTCTTTCCAAACAGTCTCTTCAGCAGGTGCTTTCACTGAATTTTTTTTTTTTTTCCACTAATTACTCTTCAGTGAAAATACCTGCTTTAGTGAGTGGCTGGAAAGAAAGCCTGCAGTGTCTCGGCCCTTTGTGACAATAATTGAAAACCCCTGCCTTACACACAGCTGCAGATTCCCACTATGACTAATGCCTGGTAACTGGCACCATCTATCGACAGTAAACATTGATTGCGTTGTGACACATATTGTTCACATATCCAACAATGATAAAAGTCGCAAAGTTGAGTCATGACCGCCACACATTGCAGAGACTGAGTCATGGCGATTCAACATGTTGAATCAGCATGATTCCTGTTACGACAACATCAAGACTGAAAAATCTGGGTTGGGAACCACCGCGCATCAAGCAGATTTTCATTTGAGTTGAGACGAAGTGAGTCGCGTTTCTCTATGTGCGGCCAGCATTAGTGTGATTGCAGATTTCCTGATTGTCTTGTTATTGCTTGCTGTCCAAAATTGTTGAGCTCAAAACTCCAAAGATAAATGTGGCTTCTCGATTGGACTTGGACGAATCACTAGGAGCTGGAATCCACATATCAAGTTTTTTCTGTCTCTTCTGAGGCCAGCATACACTGGGATTTCAGACCCAATTCAGACTTGATGTGCATCCATGCACACCCCTGGCATTCGCACTTGATAGCAGCCAGAGATCGTGCCTTGTAATCCTGTCAGTTTTATGAGTAGTCTGAACGGTTTGTGCCTCAAATTGTGTGTCACGTGAGTTTCAAACACTTTTGATTTTCATCCAGCCACCGTGCATTTTCTCTGCTTTTCTCCTCACTGCGCATTTTCAGTCACAGCAGGAAACAGTGGGTGAAATTAAGAAGAAAGCAATAAACATCATAGAAATATCACATACTGGAACCAATAAATTAGATTTGGCTAAAAGTTTAACATTCCTATGCAGATGGATAGGCACAGACATATAAATGTAGTAATATTAGAGTCCTGTGTCCTTGTGTATGTGTGAGCTGCCTCTGTGTGTAACGGAGACCTTATGCGCTGGGTGTCGCTCTGAAAGGGATGAGAGAAAAGAAACAGAAAAAAAAGCAAGTGGAACCTACAAAGGTGGAAAAATGTAGTACTTCTGCCAAGTATTGATTTGAAGGGTCGGGGTCTGATCTCACCAGTACATTGTACTATGGCACAATCACATGCGCATGTCAGAACTCACAGTGTACGCTGGATTCTGCGTTTGCAGATGAAATGGCCGCACAGTGGACTTCATGCTCACACATTTCTAAAATTGCACAGTGTACGCCAGTCTTGAATGTAAAAGATCATCAGATCTGTATGAATGATGACTGGATACCAATTTTAGGTCAAAGTGACCAAATAAAAACACTAAATCAAGAAAATATTGAAGAAAGTAATCAAGAAAATGAAGAAAACAATCAGCAAATTGATTAAAAAATGATTTTTTAAAAATCAGCAAAATGAAGAAAACTATCAGGAAAGTGAACAAAATTTACCCAAGATTAAATTACGAAGGATCAAGAGAAAAATCCCAATATATTAAATGGATGATGCAGTAATACATTTTTTACAACCCATCTTCTGATATTTAGTTTGGGAAAGACTAGTTTGGACAGGATAGTCTAAACCTTTGTTTGTTGAAGGTGGTATGTTCTTGACATTTCCAGTATAAATACTGTCCTTAGCAGCGCCACTGAAGGAAAACCGAACATCTCTGTCTCAGTTTGTTTCTGGGTGTCTGTTTGTCCCTGCATCTACAGAATGGAGTTTTTGTTTAATAGGGTGTGAACAGTGCAGTGGGAGCTTGTTGGGATGCAGCTGAGAAAAAGACTGCATTGAAACATAATGTGTATTTAATGAGATGATGCTGGCAGATGTCGCAAGTTCGCATTTAACCCTCTGTGTTGAATAATATGGGGAGACAACACTTTGAAAAGACACTACACTGCACCTCATTCACTTAGAAAGAAACTTTGAACTCACCATAACATTATACAAAGAAGCAGAACTGCCATTCATTAGGTCTGACCAGTCATTTTTCAATTGTATGACAGTAAAATGGCTGTTTACACCACTTTTTATACCACACAAAAGTATACTGTCACCTAGTTCTTCTGCTTAGAATTGGTTGGTTTTTATATTTTCCATCTAATATCTTTTTGCATTATCCTTCATATTCAGGTTCAGATTTTGTCTATTTAACCAAACCGAGAAATTGTTTTGTTACAGCAGCATAAATACGCACACTATGAGAGTATTAAGTTGAAATGGTGAAAAAGTATAAACATGGCTAAAGCAGAGCTGGTTAAGTGTAACGTTAAACAGCTAATATAATCTGTATGGCTAATTACTAAGTAAGGAAAGTTATCTGTTCAACATACAGTACAAGTAACAATGGCTGAAAAAAACTGCGCAGATCTATGCAGCGGTATACGAGTGGAGGCTGAATGCTAAATCTTACAGAATAAGTAAAATGGATAATTGACATAATAATCAGTAAACTGTACAAATGTACATGGATAAACATGTAAGTTATAGGTGAAATATAGGAATGAGAATTGGAGTGGTAGTAGTAAGAATGGGAGTGGTATTAATAAGTAGGAATTGGAGTGGGACTAGTTAGTATGAATTAAACTGGTGCTAAGGTACTCCTAAGGTACTACATGCAAGCTAAATAACATGATGATGAAACAATCGTTAATCAATAAATATTACATAGTATTAAGTTATAGCCCCCGTTTTAGTAACTTGATTTAAAATTTGCTTTCAAATTTTCGTTTCTCTTTATTGCTTTGCGTGAATGGTGTCAGATGTGACCAATAAGTGGAGCCAAAGCCTCAGATGTGGATATGAGGCTGCAAGTGAACATTTAGTCCTTGAAGTTGTTGTATTTGAAACAAAAAGAAATTGGCAGCATAATGATGCAAACAACCTAGACAACTGGATCTCAATCCAGTAGAGGATCTAAAGGAACAAAACATTACTACCACATAATGTTGTGTAGGTTCCCCTTTTGATGCCAGAACAGTTCTAACCTGAGGTATGAGCCCTACCACACCTCTGAAAGCTACTGTAATAACTGACAGTACAATACACATTAGACATTATAGTGACACACTTCAAATCCTGTAAGTTCTGAGCTTGGCTCGTCATGAATCTAATGTGATTTTACAATATGTTCAACTGAGCTGAAATCCGGTTGTTCATCTCTAGGCCACATTTGTGAGGTACTATCCACTGCAGACTAGAACACCCAACAAGATTTTTAGGTTTTGATGTAATGATCCAGTCATATACTATCACTATTAGGTCCTTGTCAAAGTTGCTCACATCCGTTTGGACAATTTTGCTGCTTTCAGGGCTAAATGTTCAGTTACTGCATAATGCATCCACCCACGGACATCAGCCACTGCAACAATATATCAACTTTATGACCACTTCCCCGGTTAGTGGTCATAATGAAGACAAAAGTATTCAAAAAGGCAAAGATGGAAATGACAAAAATAAAGTGAATGAAGTCGAGGACAAAACAAGACACTGAAGCCAAAACTGAGCTAAAAGAAGAAAATTGTGTAAAATTTACGAAGAGACAACAATGTTGTAAAAACTAGAAAAATGTGATATGTTGTAAAAGACATTAAGAAGTGACAGCACAAAAACACATCGGCAGTATTTAAACATGCTGAGAGTCAGAATCTGAATCTCAATACTTGTCACAACACAATAAAACATACTGTATCACAATTGGAAATTTGAGACAAAGACTTAACACACACATCAGATGATATAAACAGCGGCGCTAGAGTCCAATCAGGGTCATCAGCATAGAATCATTGTCTGCGCAGCCGTTGCCTCTGTCTTTTCCACTTTGGATGAGAATAATAAGGCCAAGCTCTGTGTGTGATTCTTTTTACAGCGTCGTGATCAGCTGCTCTCAGACTCAGACAGGAAGACACTTGGTTAAACGCATTTACACATGTCTCCATGAACTGGGGTCTTTTTACTCGACTCGCTGCGTTCAGTCTGGAGCTGCAAAAATACTTTTAGCTGCTCCTTTCACTTTAAATTAGCTGAAATACTCATGGGTCTAAATTGGTGTTCCCTGAATTTTTAAAGCATTTTGTAATATACTGTACAGTACTGTAAATTTATCATAATATCATTTAGGGTGAATGTAGTGTTTTTTTTAATTTATTTATTTTTATATTTAAGTTCATTCACATTAAACCAACAATATAAGCAAAACAGTTTAATGAACAAATAATGAAAATAAGCAATCAAAAAACTTATATCCACAAAATGTAGAAATTTGTAACTAATGAAGGGAATGTGTAGTATTGGGAAATTAAGAAAACCCTTGGGAAATAAATTATGAAACTGACAAAAATGCTCACAGTAATAATAGTAAGTAATGAAGTAATAAGTAATGAATGAGTATATATGATCAAAATAAACACTAAAACAAGCAAAAATGATTACCGGTAAAACAAAATTATTTAGTTAAGAAAATTAACAAATATTGAACAGAATTATCAAGAAAATTAACAAAATGTCCACAAAATTAGTACAAAATCATAAGTAATAAAGAGAATGGATAGAAGTGAACAAAATAACGCATAAGATGGACCAAACATAAAGATGTAAACAAATAATGAAGAACATCATCAAAGTCAGAATGAACAAAAATCATCCAAGTTAACAGAAGCAAAAATATTTTTGAAAAATTACAAAACATCAGTGAAAAAGGACTAAAAAGATATTGCAGAGATTAAACAATGTAATCCAGACAATGACCAAAACAAAGCAAATAATAAATGAAATGAACAAAAATAATGATGTAAATAAAATATTCAAGAAATTAATAAAAGGAACAAAATAATAAACCAAAAATAGGAAAATGATCCTGAAAATAAACAAACTAGCCACAAAATGAACAAAATAATCAAGAAAATTAATGAAAGTCAAATAATTTGTGAATTTTATACTTTTCACTCCATTGAAACATTTTTATCTCCTCACTCTTTCTTTTTGTAAACTTTAAAGGTTGCAGAATGCCTCCATTGTTTTGATGCATGATGTAAGTTCATTAAGGTAATACTTATTAAATAGTTAATAGTTGTTGAGTCTTGTGTATTAGTGAGGATTAGTTTGTAGTTTGAAGTGATTCATTAAAAGAGCTAACTGGTAATTAGACCAGCGTGTTGAGGTTTGTGCTGAGTGTCTCTGTGCAGTTTGACTTTTACATTGATAGTGACAATAACTTGATAAACATAATTTATTTAATGTTGTTGATTTGTGATAGTGAACAGTGCTGTCCTGTCTCTGCAGTAGAACTCAGATTTCATTCATTTTCATTTAATGTTGTGAAATATTTTGTGTTGTTTGATCTTTTATTGATTATTTAAAACCAACATTTAAAAATACATATTTTTTGCCCTTTTGTATCTTTTACATTGTTATAGTATTTTTACATCTTTTCAGTAATTTTTTTCATTTTTGTTGCGTATTTTACAAATAATGTAAAACTACAAATAAACATGTCATGTCATGCTGAATGTTTCACTCAGGAACAAAAATCATTGTTAAAATTTAAGCCACTAAAGGTTGACATTCATCATAATAACTGTCGGTATCAACTGACATGATGGGTTTGTCTTGTCTGACACCCAGCTCTGCTCCTGTATGTCATGTCAGTGGGTCGACGTCTGAGTCAGAAGGTCGTCTTTATGAAATCATTCGATTTGCATCAGCGAACACTGGGTTTGTTCAGGAGGCAGCCGTGCGATGGACACTTTTAATATTTCTGCTGTTTGAGGCGGGTTTAGACCCATCAACCGGTCACAGAGCCGATGTGGGAAATACTGAGCATGTCTTAGAATTAAGCTCTTCCCTGTTATCCCTGTCACCGTAAATTCTACAGAACCGTCCTATGGATTTGTCATTCCTCCTCTAACACGCTCCGAGCCGCTGCTGCCTGTAACTACAAATGCTGCTCATGGTTGAAACATGTTACTGTCCAGAAAAGAAATGATTTACTGTAACTGTAGCTACAAGTCTTCAAATGTCTTGAATTCATTGTTGAGACCTTGATAGTCATTGAATTGTCTTGAATTTGAGTGTTTGACTTGATCACTACAAACATTTTCCTTTATTTTTTGTACCATGTTTTCATTTTGTTCCTGTGTTGAAGTCCACATGTATGAACAATTTAAAGCGTCAACTGATTCTAATGTTTGGATTTTCATACTTTGGACTTGAACTCATCTGTAGGTGTATTTTGTGGGGTATTTAGTTCATTTTTTGGTGAATTTTCATGGTAAATTATGAAATTATTTTGATAATTTTCATATTTTTCTGGATTCCTTTCTTAAATATTTGACTTGTTGATTATTTTCTTGACACTGTCAATTTGGTCCATTTTGGTTATTTGATTTTCTTCTTTTTTTGTTAATTTTATGGAATGCATTTTGTGGAAAATTATATCGATTTTGTTGTTCATTCTCTGTTAATTTTATTCTTTTTTTTTCATTTTAACTCACTGAGTTGATTCAGTGTTTTGTTTTTTTTGTTGACTTTGATTTAAATAAGTTCAGTCTGCTGTTTTATGCATTTATTATTTTTCAGAGTTAGTAAAATATATTTTAAAATTTAGACATGGATTCGTTTACAGTAAGAAATGGAGATATTTTAGATTAAATGTCAACACTCAGACTTAAATGTGGTCTAAAATCTTCTTAAAATCATTTAACTTAAGTGTCTTTTACATGTAGAAGTTCTATTGCCTATTAAGGCCCTATATTTGTACAACTGAATTTTAGACATTTCAGGACTTAAGGACCTATAGTCGCCCTGTGTGAACTGCAAAACACAACCAAAAAGCACATTAATTTAAGTAATTTCACTTAGAACCTTCTATGACTCTATGCCACTGCTCTGGATACTTATGTCCAAAACGACTTACCTTTCGTGTGTGAGACAGATGCAGGATTCAGAAGTAAAATACTAAATGGTAATATATTAAGATTTGTTTCCACATCTATGATCTATATCGTCTATACCTTCATGGTTGTGCTTCAGTAGTTCTGCACCCTTTTTGACAGAATGGCTCTTTACATCCAGCTGAATCATTGCATGAGGTCAAATCAGATCATTCGGAGCTTGATGAGCAGCTGTATCTGCGTTTTATAATGAATCTAACAAGGCTGATTTCTCTGTTTGCAGCTGTTAGTTGAATATAGTATGTGCTGAGTATGTAAATGCTCCTGTGTGCTTAGGATTTCACCTTTTCTCATCTGTATGTAAATGTTGTAGTTATCTGAGGTTGCACAGGATTTTTGCTCATATGATTAAACTGGCCATTTTGTTTATTCCACATACCTAAAGCTAAATGGATGTACTGTATGTAGGTGTACTCTGTGTGTCCCAGCATGCCGAATGCACCCTTCATCATCATATATTCATCTATAAATGTGTTTCTGTTTGAAATACCCCCTGTAAGCTGATGCTTTGTGTGTTTTCATGTGGTCAGCGGGTCTCGGCTGCTGCAGCCGGCGCAGGTCTGCGACATGCTGAAGGGCCTGATCCTGCTGCTCTGCTTCTCCATGATGCATTACGTCGACTATTCCATGATGTACCACCTGATCCGAGGCCAATCTGTCATCAAACTCTACATCATCTACAACATGTTGGAGGTACTGCACAGTCCAAATACTGTCATTATTATGATATATGTATTTTTATTTTATGTTGTGATATTTAATGAGGATTAAGGGGTAGAAAATGGATGGATGGATGATTTATTGTGTATTTCTATGATTTTTGTCTAGCTCTATCTTCCATTACGGTACTTTTTTTCCTCTGTCGTTTCTGTCTTGTGGTTTTTTTGAGTCTTTCATGTTGTTTTCATCTTTTTTCTGTTGGCAGAATGATCATTTCTGACTTTTTGCCTTTTATGTCATTTTTGTCCTTTATCTATGATGTAATTTTTGCTGTTGCTAAAACTTTTTGTCATTTTTGTCTTTGTTCTTTTCATGTTTCATCTTTTGCAAATAAAATGAAGTATAAATAATCATCACTCAGACCCAAAAAATTATCTTTAGATTTGAATAAAATAATGATAAAATAATTATTACAATGATTATTAATGTCTCCTGATTTTTCATTACATCACTCAGATCTACTACCAGCTGTAAACATTACTTCCTTTAACATTTTGACATGATCTACTTCAGGTCGTAAATGATCCTTTATTCATTTTTATTGTTTTCCAGGAAAATGATCTGGGGGAGATTATTAATTATTATTAGAATCATCATTGCATGGAACAGTCCTTGAAATTACACAGTTTGTAGTAAAATTGACATGTTGGTATAACAATTGAAATGTGGGTATACACTACATTTGAAATAGAATAATTAATTGAAAGTGGATTAGTTTCAGTTTGTTTTTATGTGACAGACTTGTGCTTTTTGTGTTTCTGGTGACTAAAGTGAAATGTAAATGAGAGGCTTTAGTGACACTAAGACGAATGAAACTGACAACACTGAAGACAAAACACAGGATAAAATTTAAGAAAAAAGATAGAGTAATATGAAATAAATTGTGAAGCATATATTTCTGACGTGTGATTTCTTTTTGTCTTTCTTCAGGTTGCAGACCGTCTCTTCTCCTCATTTGGTCAGGACATCCTGGACGCTCTCTACTGGACAGCAACAGAACCCAAAGAACGGAAAAGAGACAGTATAGGAGTCATCCCACACTTCCTCATGGCTGTCTCCTACGTTTGTATCCTACCTCAAAGACAAAACAGAACTATGATACTGTTACTGTTTTTCATGCTGCAGGGCAATGGTTATAGGCATGTGATGACTTGTTACAGTGGCTCCATGTGAGAGGATAACTGAGCTGATTTAGGATGTGGATCGAGGGGAAAAATGAACCAAAAACAGGCAGTAGCTGATGAGTGTGAGATTGAGGTGCAACTCGTAGTAATTTTCTTCATTTTCCCCAACTCGACTCCAGATTAGACTTCAAACTATGCACAATTTTATGCTGATGCTGTCGTGTTATCCATGAGTTTTGGTGCAGGAGAACACACAGCTGATGACAATGGTTTGTTTTTACACAGGAGTGATGTTTAACCCCACAGGTTTCTGTCATACTGGAATGGTTTAGCAGAAACACCAACAGAAACACTTTCTGTCAGTTCTTGCAGTCACTATGACACATTCTGGACTGTAGTTTTAAGGTTCAGATTTAGGTACAAATACGGTACATAATCCTGGTTCATAGTTTCATGTTATTTGTTTAGTTTTTATCTTACAGGGACATTGCATGTTAATGAAATTTACTGTAAATATGCCAGATTTAGCCTAAATGCTACTTTCCATGTGCTGTCCACAGGCACTCTGACTCAACACATCTGATAAAACATTAGAGGTTATAAAGGGAAAATGATTAGTAGATGAACAAGTTATATAAGCACCTGAATTTACATACTTTTACCCAGTCTTACTGATGAGAAAATGCTGTGCAGCACAAGGTTGCTTTAGTGCCTGCCAGACTGAATATGTATTTTTGTAGAGGTTTATCTTTCACAGTTCAAATTTTTGAGACTGAAAATGTTTCATTGAGGCATACAGAGTGATATACTGAGGTTCACAATGTTAATTTACTACTAATAGTGCCATTATTTAACACCAAAGAGAGTATGTTTTAATCAATTTGCCTCTTGCATAACATTTTTGCACCGAGGAGGCCGTGGTAGAGGAGAGAATTCTCTCCAATCATGTAATTTTATTTGAATGTCAGACAAAGGTGTTATCACAACAAATTGATTAACAGTCCACATGTATCTGCTCCTGAGATCAATAATGGCGAGAGCACACAAGCTCAATAACAAATCATGAGGAGGTTCAGCAAGTCAAGCAGGTGTTTCATAAAGTCTTAATTTACATTATAGGTCATAATGTTTCAGGCCAGAAAACTCACAGAAATCTTAAACTTTATGTCATTAAATTTATCTTGCCTACTCTGCTCTGTTTATGGTCACACTCAGGGTGGTATTGAACTGAATTGACTATGTTCATAACTTTGCACTTTACAAAGACTGACCACTCTCTTCAGTGCTTTATCTGGATTATGGCATTGGAATTTTTGGGTGTTTTAGTAGATTTGACCTCAAATTTTGACTGAATTGACTTGTTTGACTTCATACAATTCAAATATTTATTAAACACTGGTTACCTCTGTTAGGGTTTCATGTGTACTGTAGTTTCCCAAATAGTTAAACTTCTGCTTCTTCTTCACCACCAGATTGAGATTAATTCAATCATAGATCTTGTTTTACTGTAAAGACAGGCTGACACAATTGTTCCCAGTTAAATTGTCTGCACGTTTTCTTTTTTAGTTGTAGTTTGCAGTTTGTTTGTCTGGTCTGTGTTAAGAGTTTTTCGTCAGCTGTCTTCCTGAGCAGCCTCTCCTCAGTCCTCCATGCCATCCTCATCATGGTCCAAGCCTCCACACTGAATGTCGCCTTCAACTCCCACAACAAGTCACTGCTCACCATCATGATGTCCAACAACGTCAGTAATCACACACACATGGGCATGTGTCTATAAACCCAGATATCCTGCTGCACACAAACAAAAAGTCCCTCTTGTCAAACAGCTCCACATTGCACAAATACATTTTATCCCCATAAACCACATTAAATCATTTGCATGGACACATAGCTTAGAAAAATTAAACTTGACATGTGGCTGATGAAATGTTAGTCTTCCAGCTGCAACGTGATTGTCTTTTTATTTAATGCTGCCTTTGACGGTCTATCTTTGTCTTATTTTTTTGTGTTAGTTTGTGGAGATTAAAGGAAGTGTCTTCAAGAAATTTGAGAAGAACAACCTATTCCAAATGTCCAACAGTGGTAAGAGACTTAATGTCATGTCGGAAGTCACCAACTGAAATAACTATTATTAGTAATATAATAGCATTGATTCTCCTGCGCAGATATTATTAGACAGGGCTAGTTACTATTGTCATTTGTTGTGGAAATGCTCATTAGAAAATAAGTTAAAACAAAGCAGAGGAAACAGTTAGAGGCCGTTAAGTACCTAAAAACTCACATAAATACAGCAAAGAAATACTACATGGCTTTAGAGTTTTAATGGGTTGGAAATCAATCAGAAAATCACACTGTCTCACATTCACCAAACAAGCGTACAACAAAAAACAGGCGTAGGCTCATTTTCACACAAAGCTCATGCAAAGATCTGATCACGAGCCTAGGGTGCAATCAAATCTCATGATAGCTTTGAGCTCATGTACGCAAGTTTGGACTCAGTGTGGACCTGAATAAAGGTGTCTGATATACAGTATTCTGATTGACATGTAAACATCTGTACTCACATATTCATAATGTAAAAATACATTGTGACGAAGTCGTCGACTGGTTCTGTGGGTCTGGGTCCAGAGTGGTTCATCTGAAGGCTGATCGCAGTTTGATTTTTTATTTATTTTTTTAAATTTAAAATTACATCACACTTACATAAATGGGTTCGGCTGGAGTTTTATGTGTTACTGACAACACTGCACAACAGTTTATTGACTTTATGTGATGCTTCTTTTGGGCTAGTTGGTTCAACTGGATGTTTTCTATTGGATATTTGTTTCGTAGTCAGAAAATTTCCACCTCTTTTTCGTATTCTGCATCTCCATGTTGTAAAATCATGAGATTTCGGCCTTGAATTGTGAAGCGCCTAGAGATAATCGGCGATTATGATTGGCGCTATACAAATAAAGATTGATTGATTGATTAAAATGATGGGTAGCAGCAGAATCATTAGGCGTGTAACATGCAAATCACATTTGTTTTCAGTCGCCATATTTATCAAGTCTGGTTGTTTTCCTTGAGCAAAATTTTGTTGAATGACACTGTTTTTATGCCCGAGTCTGTGCTGGTTTCTACGCTTGTTTGATATATGGGGGCTATTCTGTTTTCTAGCTCATGCTTTTTTTCTCGGGATTGGGACTCACTCACCTAATGCATCTTAATGCTCACTTGACTATCACTGCTCTCTCCCTCTGTCGCTGAACAGAGAGGACGTGAAGTCTGAAGGAGAGGATGGGTTGAGTTCAAACTGCTCTGTGTACAACCACAAGCAAAGGAAATGTTATGTACTTTGCCTTTAAGCATGTAACAGGACACTAGATACACATCCATTTTCTACCCCTTAATCCCCGCAAGGGTTGGGGGGGGGTGCTGGAGCCGATCCCAGCAACTAGACACACGCAATATAGAAAAAAAAAGAGGCAATATAACAGCTGAAAACAAACAAGATACCTAGTAATGTCAAATGAAGACATGCAGTACCTCACTGTCTTTTAGTCAGTGTGACACATTCTGTAAGTTCAAAAATTAAGCTTCAGGTGCAAATACACAAAACATGCATGATTATAAAGGCAAGTGTTTTACATAGAATAAATTATGCAACTAACCCACTTATATAAGAAAAATGCAAAAAAAGATTTTGAGAGTTGTTCTTAAGTTGTGAGTGCTACAGATGTTGCTATAGTTTATTAAAGACTCTCTGCTTTTGCATTAGATCAAAAGACAATAAGCCGTAATCAACGCGGTTTCCTTTACTCACATAATTATCGCCTGGCTGTTTGTGGAGCCGTGCTTCATCTAGTGCAGTACTGTCTACATGATCAGCATTCACAGCTGTGCCTTTTAAATGATGGATGTTTTTGGAGAGCACAGTAACAAATTTACATTATTTTCTCCTCAGATATAAAAGAACGGTTCACCAGTTATGTTCTCCTGCTCATCGTGGTACTCAGGAATATGGAGCAGTTCTCATGGAATACAGGTACCTTTTCCGATAGTAATAGAATATATACGTTTTATATGTGCATTATTTTCCTAATTAAGATTCTGTATATTGTAAAATAGTGTCTGGGGCTTTTATTTCCCTCAGCTGCATAAGGCACCAGGCTTTTATTTGACACAGGCCTTTAATTCTAATTTTCTTTGTTAATAATTATTGACCGTAATTTGCAAAATTATGATGACACTTGTATCAGAGGCAGGTCTTTAATTCTTTTTTCTTCCATTTAATAAGTAGAAACAGTTGTATTAAATTCAAAACCTTGTTGAAAACTGACTTATAGAGAGAGTCTTATAGAGACTTATAGAGAGAACTTAGATCAGGGGTCTGCAACCGCTAAAGAACCTTTTTTAGACAAAGTAAAAAATCATGTGTCAAGAGCTACAAAAAAATATGTGAACCCTTTATGAGCCACATGACTGTATGATGCACATTTTAGCTGCAGTGTGTCAAAAATGTATTATTACTTTATTCTTTTTTCCAATGTGTTTTTAAAAGTTTTAAGAACAATTTTTTCAAGTTTTTAAAATTGAAATCTAAGCAGTTCAGCTCCAGTGATTAGTTTAAAATGGTGCAAAGGTAAGTGCTGAACTGACAGTGGTTAAAAAGGTAAGGTTACCCAAAACTGAAAAATAATGTACCAATGGAGGTTGATCAAGACTTGAAAGTTGGCACAACTAATTCCTGCAGGTGTCCCAAGTTTCCTTGATTTAATTGCAACCCCCTCTGTCTGCATATAACAGCAGTGTTGGAACACACTGTTGTACCATATCTCATGTGCATTATTTGAACAGTATTGTACTTGGTTTTGGTCATTTGCTTGATTCTTTTGTTAATTTTGTGGATTTCTCTTTTTTCTTCATTATCTTTTTTTCTGCTGTTGATTGAGTGCTTTTTTTTTGTTCATTTGGACTTATTATATGTTATTGCCATCATTGGTCAAAGCCACAGCAGCCACAGGGGAGGAGCTAAAGAGCCACAGGCTGCAGACCCCTGACTTAGCCCAAAGGTGTATGGGGTCAGAACTAGATAGGAGGTTGAGGGATACCCCTGGGGTCCACCTGTACTTTTTTCTGTTTGGGTCTTGAGCTGTAAAATATTTGTGGAAAAACTTAAAACTAGTCATAGATGTTTTAAAGATTACAGTTCACTGTCACAACTGTCTGAAAATCTCACAGTGCTCATCACTTATTGATCCTGATCTGCACACACGTACCTTTCTTGCATCTAAACGTCGGTGCTTGTTCTTCTTCAGACTGAATGAGACGGAGCAGATGTGATGCTTCTGATGTTTCTATGTGACATCTGTCTGAAAACACTCAGTCTGCTTCTGCCAGTCTCAGAGTCAGAAAACAACAGCCGTGTCCTGTCAGCAGACATCATGACACTGTTTTATTGACACCAGCAGAGCCACAGCCTTCTGCTGCTGGAGACCTGCGCAAAGAACCAATGTACTTAACCTTCATGGTGCATTAGTGTAAACACAGCAGAAGCAAAGCACCTTCTCCCTGTTAATTACCTTCTAATGATGAAATAAGACCTAATGCCAAGCCCTTGCACTCATGTTATCAGCCTTGTAAAGAATGTATAGGTTCAATGAGACCCCTCATTTATATACTGTATAGTTAAACAAGTGTAATAATAAGAACAAAACATGAGTTCCCTGTGGAAGTGTTGATTCTTTTGGCTATTTAGACTATTTTACTCAAACTTCAGATCAGATCATGATGCCATGTATATTACTGATTTTATTCCTAATTCTAGTTGATTATTCTGTGAATTTTAAGGTTAGGGCTGGATTTATAGGCTTTACATAAGTTTACATCTGAGTTCACTGAATGACTCATCAGCTGTACGGGCACAGAGAAGTGTGAAAAGAAGCATTTATTGAACCCTAAAACATGATATAAGCAGTTTACAAAAGTCAAAATCAATCTCTGTGTCCATTAAAGAGGACAATATATCACATCTAAACTCAAGCTGTGATGAAAAAGGTAATGAACTAACAGAACAGAACTCACTGCGACTCAACAGAGAACGTGATCGAATTAAAATGGAGTAAAAGATTCTAACACATGAAAATCTAAACTAAATAAATCCCCCTGGTGGAAAGTCTGCCCAAAATACCTTTTTGATGCATTACTCATGAGTACCTCTGTTTCCATGTAATGTACTCTAGAGTTAATGTTTGGAAAGATGCAAAATAGAGAATGGGCATTACCTGTGTTTCCATTTGTTCATAGTGAACAAACTCCGGTGTATGATGGTGTCAAAAGGTGGCCCTGAAGGCTACATTACATGTCTGTGATGAACAGCACACGTCCCGCATCTGGATGCTGATGTCCATTAAAATGTGTTTTATTGGATGAGACGGGAGTATTTTTGTCATCTCCTCATCAGTCCATTCCTAAACAACCAGTCATCGTTTTATACTTAATTTAGAATGTCTGGGACAATGCTGCAAACAGATGATCAGTGTTAATGATCAAGTTAAATGTTCATTCTGTCAGATTTTATTCAGAGCTCTTTAGTTCATTTTTTACTCTTAATCATTTTGTTCATTTGGGTTTTTTTGTTGATAGTTTTGTTGACTGTTGTTTATTATCTTGATCTTTTTGTTAATTATCTTGATTATATTATTCATTTGTTTAATTATTTAATCATTTTGTTCATTATCGTTCAAGATTATTTAATGTTCATTGTTTTGATTATTTTCATCCTTTTATCTTTTTGGTTCATTTTGTGGATTATTCTGTTAATTTTCTTGATTATTTTATTGGCATTGGACCACCCAGGTAACTGCCTTCAGCTGCCAGCCAACCTTTACCACCCTTCCTGCAGGTGGTGGGCCCACACGAAAACACTCTTAGGGCGTACTCACACTAGGGCCGTTTTGGCTCGAGCCGTGCCGGGGCCCACGTCACACCTTTCCAGAATTCTGCGCGTTTGTGCTCACACTATT
>JAQQAE010003302.1:0-20476 GCA_029823295.1 Pseudamia nigra | reverse complement strand
TTCAAATAATTAACATAACTTCCTTTTCAAATAATAATAATGAATAAATGTGCAGGTATGGGTGTGTAATACATACTGTACATGGGAGTTTGTCGTGGGTCCAGAACGGATTAATTGGTTTTACATGTATTCTTATGGAAAAACTTGCTTCAGCTAATGAATGATTCACCTAGAGGACGTGATGCCGGAACGGATTAAATTCGTTAGCTGGGGCAACGCTGTATTTTTTTTTCCTTTTTTGCTCACTTTACAGCTTGTTTTGTTATTTTTTTGCCCGTTTTATTACTGGCTTTGTACATTTTCTAAGTGTTTTTGTAAATTTCCTTGATTATTTTGTTTATTTCTGTTTGTTTTGTTGCTAATTTTGTTCATCTGTGCCCATTATAGTGCTTATTTTGTTCCCTTTTTTGTTCATTACGCTGCTTATTTTCTTCAATTTCTTGCTTATTTTGTCAATTTCTGCCTGTGGTATTGCTTATTTTGTTTCATTTTTGACCATTTTAGTGCTTATTTTGTTAACTTGCTTCTTATTTTGTTCATTTTCTAGATTTTTCGTACTTTTGCTGTTTTGTTGATTCCATCAGTTTCTTGATTTTGTTCATTTCTTGATTATTTTTAGCCTTGTTTTGTTCCTTTCATAATCTTAAGCAGAAAATGTTTTAATTAATGCACTGGTAATTCATTTGCATCAATATAAATGCTCAGTCTTACAGCTTTTGCTTAATGGAGCAAACAGTAAAATATGCAGAACTGGCACATGGACAGGAGGAAAAACAAAGGTAAAGAATCAAAACGATGACTGTAAGACGCTGATTTGTTTGCACGTATTTGTTATTTTGTTCGTTAACCCTAAAACCTCACCTGCATCTGACACAGTACATGTCCCAAAATGACAAAAAAAGATCTACTCTGCCATCTTGTGGACGCATGATGTTCTGCACACCCCTTCCTCCTCCCAGAAAAAAACACACTCTCAAGTCCCTAAGCGTGTTAAAGGTCCAGTGTGTAAAACTTGCAGGGATTCAGGAGGAGGGTCTAATTGCAGAGATTCATCTTAAATCAGCTTGCACAAAAATGAAATTTTTATAGACATATGGCCATATCTGGACACGATGCAGCAGTCACCATTTGCACATGGCCTGCAGAAATCTGTGGCTGTGGGCCTCTGACCAGCGTGTCCCAGCCACGCCCACTAGGATTCATATCAGGACTCAATGCTGGATGAGAAAGTGTCTGGACAGGCTCCTGATCCAGACAGGCCTGTGTTCTTCAGAAGTGCGTGGTGGGCATTACCCTGCAGGGAGCGCTGAAGGGCAAGAGTCATAAAACTACAGGCTGGACACCCTTGGACGTCCACCTCGTCACGTTACCACCAAGAACAATCAGATTAATGTTGACGTCGGTGCCGGTTATCGTCTATGACAACAAAGATTTTGTGCAACCTAATGTTTACTGTCTGATCCGTGGGTTTAGTGAGGAGTCTGTCTGGCATTTTGCCATATTTAGCTTTTATGACAGTTTTCAGTTCAGAGGTGTGTCTTGTCAAGGGGTAATTTGTGCCATTTCTTGCTTTCTTATTGTGAGTTAGACCATCGGTTGTTGTGTGGAGAAAATGGATGGTCATAAAAGACAGTAGCCCTATTGGTACAACTACAACAACAGTACAAAACCGTGCTATAGAGAGAAATTATTACTTAAAGAAACAAAGGCCAGTCAACCCAAAAAAATCTGTTGAACTTTTAATACGTCCCCAAAGGCAGTCGTCAAAACCATCAAATACTATGATGAACCTGGCCCCGATGAGGACAGCACCCAGTTTCTGGTTCAGATAAACCTCTCTGCAGCAGAGGTGGCTCTTGGTCTTCCTATCCTCAGACAGTCCTCATGAGAACAAGTTTCATCGTGGTCCTACAAATCCTTTGGAGAAGGAACTTTCAATTCACAAGTCTTGCAAGCTGTTGGTTTCTTACCAGAGTTGTGATTGTGATCGCGCCGGCGGATGGTGCATCCGACTTTCTGCACAGCTGCGTTGGGGATCCCTGGATACGGCCCGATTTCACTCACGATCATCACACGGCAGTTCCGTACTGATCACGGTGCCATCCACAGCCTCACCTAGGGCCGAACCACGCTCCGCTACAGGCAGCCTTAGCTAACCCGCTCAGCGCCAAACCCCGCGGCTCAGTAACCCAGCTAATAATAATCTTTTTTTTTTTTTTTTTATTCGAACCAAATTTTAAAACAAAGGAAAATACAAATCATGAACAAAAATCAGTCTCTTTCAAGTTCGAAAAGGGTTTAGGAAGAAGTGAAAAACTTATCCAGTCCCAACCCTTATAATAATAGTAACATTTGTTCACTATTTCTTGGAAGAGTACTCAGAAACAACACGAGGTTACATTTAACACCAGCCCTCACAGAACTTCGGTTGTTTACAAAAAAGAGCAATGAAGCTACATAGCGAAACTCCAAATAAAGCAAGAGGTCTCCCAGCTTGTAAACTTGTGATTTCATTCTGAAATAATTACAGACTATGTTAGGTTATGACGCGTGCAAAGCTAATCTAGAGGTACCCAAGTTTAAAATTAAATCGTGACAAATAAACACGACATGGACACTTTAACGTTGAAAATAATAAGAATGAAGAAAAAACATTGAAAGAGAAGGTGCGCCAAAACTTTTGACTGAGAGTTGATATATGACAGGGACTTTAACCTGTAATTCTACCACACCCTGGACGCAGCCAACACAACCCAGAAGCGCATAAATCACATATGTACCATATTACACGGTAAACATGAGGTGAATTGTACTAATACCGACAGAAACACAGACGTGAGCAGCAAGAAGCGACGATGTTCAGCAAAAACGCCAAGAGTCGACACAGACAACGCTGCCGTCAAAGACCAAACAACGGGAGTATCTGTGCGGAAAATAAATCACGACTCTGCCATTTCAAACGCCGCCGTCATCACTTCAGGAGCATCTATTCTTCTACTCTTTTGTCACTGCCTCTGTTATTTTTGTGTGGGTAAATTGCTTCTCATTACGGCAACAGCTTTGGGTCCGGGCCGACAGAAGTAAATGACCACACACAACATGATCCCACGTTACCTGCACACACACACACACACACACTGATCTGTACGTACCAGATGAGATGGAAATGTGTGACAGACTCGAGCTTCTCCGTCCACAGGTGGGATCTGTCTTCGATGTTTCTCTCGCTCCGTCTCCTTCTGTGTATTCATGTCATAATTGTGTGGTCATAAACATTACAATATTTGATTGGAGGCGCGGCACAAAGGGCAGAGTGATAAGAATATTTGAAACAGGAGGATCACGGCCACGGCAAAAATATAACGGATGTTTACTTCACCTGTGACGTGCAGACAACGTTTAAAGGGTTTTATGAATCTATCAGGGCTGATGTTACGATGTCGTGGGGTCAGAGGTCGGGGAGGGGCGATGTAGAAATCCACTTTTACGTAAGGCGTAGGGGTTGTGTTAACGTTGGGGAGGGAAAAATAATCACGAGAATGGGGGGGAAATCAAAATAATCACAAAAATGAGTACGAATTAACAAAAAAATTGAATAAAATGAAGAAACGAATCAGAAAAATTAGCAAAAATTAACAAAATATATAAGAAAATTAGGAAAAACAGATGTGGATAAAATTGTTGGTCCCCCTCTGTAAATGACAGAAAAACCCACAATGGTCACAGAAATAACTTGAATCTGACAAAAGTAATAAGAAATAAAAATTGTATGAAAATTAACCAATGAAAATCAGACATTGCAGGCTAAAGCCTGTGTTAGCTTGGCTAATGGCTGTTAGCTTCGCCGAGACCCAGAAGTGACTACTTGTTAAAGTTCAAATTTTGGTTCAAATTTTGTTGCCCGAGTCAATTTTTTTGCAGTTTTTTTCTTCGGTATCTGATTTTTCGTTGTCAGAAGCGTTCGTTATCCGGGGTACCACTGTAATAACCCAAACCAACAACACGGAATAAAAAGGAAGTATTTAGAGAAAAGAAAGAAAACATGAAGTCAGCAAGAAAATTTTAAAAAAGGCCACAAAATAATGAAGCTACCGTATTTTACGGACCATAAGGTGCACTTAAAATCCTTCAGTTTTCTCAAAAATCGACAATGTGCCTTAAAATGAGGTGCACCTAATGAATGGATTAATTTGGGTTGTGGTTTCTAACCTAGAACCGATTCTATGTGGTACACGGCGCTCAAAAATCTGTCTACAGGTGGGACGTTTTAGCACGTAGAAGCTGCACCACTTGTAGGCGCATTATGGTAACCAGGAGCCTCGCGGAGTGATACCGGTACGAAGCGACACAGAGACACGCTTACGAAGTGGTTTTCAAACATGGGAATAGAGCAGCTGCAAGAGAATTCAAAATTAATGAATCAATGGTACGGCCGCCCAACGCCAAACCGCGAGCTGCGTGGGAGCACCGGACGACAAAAGGCGAACACACACCCACCAAGACCGGGAGGCAACGCCGGGCGAACCACGCCACAACCCGCCAATGGGCCGCGGAGGCACCCGCCCCAAGCGCCGTCCGAGCCCCGCGAAAGCCGCAACCACCACTGAACAGCCAAGCAACAGCAAGGACACCGACCCAGACAACGACGAGAGGGACCCGGACCCGCCCGACGCCGAAACCGCCCAACTGCCCAACCCAGACACTGAAGACAAAGAACCCGACGGACCCACGGGAGAAGAATGAACCCAAAAGGTACCTTATAATCCGGTGAGCCTTATGTATAGAAAAAAGATCATAAATAGATTGTTTATTGCTTTTGCGTCTTATAATCCGGTGAGCCTTATGTATAGAAAAAAGATCAGAAATAGATTGTTTATTGATATTGCGTCTTATAATCCGGTGAGCCTTATGTTCCGAAAAATACGGTATATGAAATGAGGAGTTACAAAATGAACCTGAAGTTTAAAAAAAAGCCAATAAATTCTTTAAAAAGTTGCATGTTATCGACACAAAGAAAGAAATAAAAACGAAAATTAACAAAATTTATCAACATAGTGAACAAACATGAGGAAAAAAACACTCAACAAAAGGGGACAAAAAAGAAAAAATCATCATGAAACAAAAGACAAAACTGTTTAATAAAATTGGCATGATAATCAAGGAAAGAACAAGTAGAGAATCCTTAGTCATCAGTGTGCTACCACTCCTGTAGGTGGCGCTGCAACACTGGACTCCCATTCTCCACTAAAGCACGTTCTTTCCTCTTGTATATGTTGTGTTGCGCGCTGGGAATCAGGACACAATAACTGGATCCGGGCTTCATGACAAGTCGCGGAGCGCGTTTGTTGATCACTTGGAGATTTTTATTTTTATTTTTCCCGAACGTGTTGTTTTATTCGTGCCAGGTTCCGGGACTATGTGGACGATGCGCCGGTCCCTCGTGGTATTTGTGACCTTTATCAAACTGTCTCCGTTCCATCACGTCATATTTGTTTTCACCATGGTGATTGCTTCTCCTTTTGTGTTTGGCTGAGTTCGCAGCTTCACGGGACACGCGTGTCCGCTGCCGCCGCATCCTGCGACCCCGCTGCCTCTGACTCACCACCGCTTTGTTTTCGACTGAGGCGCAGAAACGCAGGGACGCGCTGCCGGACAGAAGGATCCTCATTTAGCCGCCGTTTCCCTCGTATCCACGGACACGGGATTATCCAGGCTCCGCTTTGATTCCATGTATCTGCTGGGCTCGTTTGTCCATCGCGCGCTGCCCTTTTCCGACCGGTTTTGATCGGATTACGCACGAATCTGAGAGAAATGTCAGTGGTTTGAAGTAGATTAAGAATCAGAAATCGTTTGATAGTTTTTCTAAGTGAAGCAGAACCAACTTGGAGTCTGTTTTTAAAGACTGGAGTGTCCCTGGAGGATCTCAGATTCTTCGCTTTTACGCACACGGGAGACGGATCTTGGTTTTACGCACGGCTCCTAAGCTGTGCCAACACCTCCGCGGCTTAAACAGAGATCATGAGAGGACCAGGTAGCGCACAGGGGCCTGGGGAGTCCCAGGGCCAGGCGCCAGGGCCCCGTGAATAACCGCGCCAAGGACACCAGCATGCCCTCTTGGCCCCACGCTCCCTCGCAGTGCCTCTCCCTTAACTGCAGTAACTGGGAGGAGACCCGCAACGCCACCCGGAACGCGGACTTTGACGTGCCTCCTCTGAATTACTACTCCATCCCGCTCCTCGCCGCCATCACCGTCGCCTGCACGCTGCTTTTTCTAGTCGGTGTCGCGGGGAATGTCATGACTATCTTGGTAGTGAGCAAGTACCGGGACATGCGCACCACCACGAACCTGTACTTGTGCAGCATGGCGGTGTCTGACCTGCTCATTTTCGTGTGCATGCCTCTAGACCTGTACCGCATGTGGAGGTACAGGCCCTGGCGCTTCGGAGACGCGCTCTGCAAGCTCTTCCAGTTCGTGTCAGAGTCTTGCACCTATTCCACTATCCTGAGTATCACCGCTCTGTCCGTGGAGCGCTACCTGGCGATCTGTTTCCCTCTGCGCGCAAAGGCACTGGTCACCAAAAGACGAGTGCGCGCCCTCATCCTTCTCCTCTGGACCGTATCCCTGCTGAGCGCCGGACCCGTGTTTGTCATGGTGGGAGTCGAACGGGACTACATTGGACCAGAATATTTGAATGAGAGCGGGTTTTACCTGGAGGACACTCGTGAATGTAAGATGACGCACTACGCGGTGCAGTCGGGTCTGATGGGCGCCATGGTTTGGCTGAGCTCGGTTTTCTTCTTCATGCCGGTGTTCTGCCTCACGGTGCTCTACAGCCTCATCGGCCGCCGTCTGTGGCAGAGACACAGGGAGACAAACATGAGCTCCCGCGTTGCGCACAGGGATAAAAGTAACAGACAGACCATCAAGATGCTGGGTGAGTTTGCGCAAATTACGCACAGAGCAGAACGGTGTTTTCCGGTAAAAACAAAACAAAAAGATGGATGTTAAAGCTATTTCAAGGAGTTCATCTCAAGCTTTTTCAGCTTAACACCCAAACTTACAAAACATTATAAAACGCAGCAATTTCTTTTATTCTTTACATGTACAATAATGAATATGGCCTTTACAACACTGGACCAAAATAAACAACACAAGCACTAAAACAACTGAAATGATTTTAAGAACCATTAACAATGAACAAAAGCTGAATAAAGTCATTTGAAAAGTGAGCAAAAACGACAAAAAAATTAAAGAAATTTGGCAAAAGTAATCAAGTGATCAATAAAAAGCAACATTAATAAACTCAAGAAAATGAGCAAATAGGAATAACATAAGAACAAATGGCCAGAAATGATACAAAATTAAGAAAATGCAAAAAAAAATTATCAAATTGTTCCTCAAAATGAACAAAAACAAGCTAAATGTAATAAAAAGAAACAAAATCATCACCAAAAATGAGCAATACTGAACAAAACAATCAAGAGAATAAATGAAAAGTAACAAAACAACCAACAATGCTGACAAAAATGAACAAAAAGACTCATCTAATGAACAAGATGTAACAAAAAAATGTATAAAAAACAACCAAGGCAGTGAACAAAATGAAACAAAAAAAATCCAATATAATCAGAAAAAATAAGAAGAAATAAGCAAAGTGATAAAAATAAACACAAATAATAAATACCATGAAAAAATGGGTAAAGTAACCATTAAAATAAAAGGAATGGAACAAAATAATCAATTAAATGAACTAGAAGGAACCAAGCAATAAACAAAATGAACAAAATAACAAATAAAATGAACAGAAAGGAACAAAAAACTGAAACAAGGGGGAAAAATAATCATGAAAATTGAGCAAAATGATTTTAAAAAGGAACAAAACAATCAATAAGATGAACAAAATTTCGCAAAATTATCAACGTGATGAGCAAAATAATCAACAAACTGAACAAAAAGCAAGAAAATAATCAGGGAAATGGACAAAATACAGCCTGACCGAGGGAAGTGGCAAAATATTCAAGAAAATGTGCATATATAAATAAATAAACAAACTGGTGAGCCATTAGAGTGAAACTGTGGGCTGTAACGTCACCCGGTGCAGCTTATTGACACGTGTCGTGTGCTCCTCCTCTTCCTCCAGTGGTGGTGGTGCTGGCCTTCGTCCTGTGCTGGCTGCCGTTCCACGTCGGCCGCTACCTGCAGTTCCGCTCGCTGGACGCGCCGTCCAGCCTGCTGTCCGCCTTATCCGAGTACTGCAGCTTGATTTCCGTGGTTCTCTTCTACCTGAGCGCCGCCATCAACCCCATCCTCTACAACACCATGTCCTGGAAATACCGGGGTGCGGCCGCACGCCTCTTCGGCCTGACCGACAGCCAGCCGCCGCGGTGCCGCACGGCCAGCACCCTGAAAGGAGATGTGAACGGCTGGACAGAATCGACAGTCAGCTTCTAGCCTGCACACACACACACACACACGCACACACACACACGACTGGGATGCAACCTGTAAACACCATGGTTTCAGTCAGGTCGAGGACAAACGAGGGCAGCGGGCTTCGAGAAAAGCTTCGCTTCGGTTTGTTCTTCAGCAAGTGCCATCCTCCTCGATTCACGTCAGACGCCCAGCAGCTTCAGAAGCACCGTGACTGACGTGCAAAACACGCACCGGCCCAAGTGCTACATGGATCAAATGTGAACAACACAGCCTATTGTACAAACACGCACACCTACAATGAATTGCCTTATACTGTAAACATATTCTGGATGACAAAGAATGCACTGTAGACCATGTAGCACTCATCTGCATCCCTTTACAGAGGAGCAGAAGTGCAGTGCGAGTGTGTATGTGCGACTGAGTGAGTGTGTGTGTGTGGGTGCATGAAAATTTGGATATTTATGTATATTAGGGAGGGCGTTTCAGCAGGACCTCGGTACTTAAAATGGATTTTTGAGAGTTCAGTGCAAATCGTGTCAAGTGAGTATGTTTACGTGCGCGTTAGTATTCCAGTGTTGTGCCATATGACAGGATGATGAATTTGAAAGGTGTCATGTTAAGAGCATGTACTAGAAAACAGGGCATACCGGGGTCTATACAGGCCATTTTTGGACAGACGGGAAGATATGAATAATATTCCTGTACGTATCACGTGACTTATGATGCATGTTGGAGCTGGCGACATGTTAACACCTATTTGGGCATTATTTTATTCTTTTTGGATTTTTATTCTTGATTTTTGTTCATTTTGCTCATTTTTGTTTATTTTGCAGATTGTATTTGGATCACTTTTGTTAATTTCTTCAGTTATTTTATTTGTTTTTGTAAATATTAATTAATTTCCTGGATTATTTTTTGTGAATTTTTGTTGATTTCTGTGGATTATTTTGCTCATTGTTTTTTGTTGATGCTGATTTTATTGTTTATAGTCACTTACTTGACTATTTTGTTCATTTTGGTGAACAGTTGATTTATTTTTAGTCATTTATGTGAAATGCTTCGTTCATTTAATCACATTATTTGTTTTTGTGAATTTTGATTCATTTCCTGAAGTATTTTTTGTGCAATTTTGTTTATTTTTGTGTATTATTTTGCTCATTATTTTTTTAAATTGATGCTCATTTTCTTGTTTTTTTCATTGACTTGACTATTTTGGTCACTTTGGTGAATATTTTATCAATTATTTTGTTCATTTTGTTGAATATTTTATGAGTTATTTTGTTAATTTTGGTGAATATTTTATTTTTATATACATTTTCAATTTTCATTACTTTTGTGGATTATTTTGCTCATTATTTTTTAATTGATGCTCATTTTCTTGTTTGTATTCACTTACTTGACTATTTTGTTCTTTTTCTTCAATATTTTATTAATTATTTTGTTAATTTTGGTGAATATTTTCTTTTTATTTACATGATTTATCAATGTAGTCATTTTTGTGAATTTTTTTGTTCATTTCACTAATTATTTTGGTTTGTCTAAATGAGGAATGAATATTATTTTTCATGTTGTTATATTTTTTCATTTTTGATCATTTAATTTATTACATCATTTTTTCCTTGATGATTTTATTCATTGTGCAAATTATTTGCATCAGTTTTGTCTGAACTTTTGTTCAGTATTTAGTTCATTTTGTCTTATTTTTGTTGACCTTGTGCTCAGTAGTGATTATTTTGCTCATTTGGATTTATCATACATTACTTCCATGGCATCCGGCGTAAAAAGCCTATGCCAGATCAAACATGCGAATCATTGGTATTTCGCCGTGGCGCCCCCTGAGGGGAGCAGCCGAAAGGAGGAGAAGAAGATCACTGGAGGAGCCACGTGGCTGTGGAGCCGCAGGTTGCAGACCCCTGGGATTCACCGATGGTCTTCTGATATTATGAAGATTATTTGGACATTTTGTTTACTACGCATTTGGAAAGTCTGATTAGCAGATTTAGTGGAGATAAGGATGTGCTTTGGTGCAGATGGAGGCTCTAAAAAACGTCTACTTTTAAAACTCATGGAAGGATTTTGCATATGAGCGAATATCGAAAGTTGACATGTACAGTCTGTCTCCAGTGGATTGGTAAGAATAACTGAATCTAATTAGAATATTAGTGGAAGATTCATTTCCACTGGCCATGGAAACAATTTATCAGGAATTTTGCCAGAATAAGGGGAAGAACTGGAATACTGTGCGCACGTGAACATAGTGAGTGACTTGTGAAATTTATCTGAGGTCTTGAGTTTGGCGTTTTCGGATTCAGACACTGTTGTCATTGTGCTCGGAGTTCCCACCCGGTGTCCTCAAAGCAGACCCCCAGCGGGGATACGACTCCATCTGCACAAACCCGATGTGAGGCTTTGCTTTGGCAACGACGGGTTTGTTAACCGGTGTCAGAAACGAGGAGAAGTGATCGGATTGAGCCACATGAGGACACGGGGGTGGGCTCCAGGGACCTGGTCTCGTTTCTCGTTTTTGCCCGTGTCCTTGGATTTTTGTGTGAAAGGGTTAGGTGAGAAATGAGCAAAAGATGATGGGGCGGGTTCTATATTCCCACATTTTTAAGTAATCTATAGAGAAAAGTGTGTGTGTGGGGAGGCTCCTTTTTCCTCACTGGGTTGGCCAATCCACTAACCCTTTATATGACACATGGCATGTTTTAGCAGGTAACATGGTAACATCATTTTGGTCATTATTTTTATTCCTTTTGTTAATTGTAGGTTCATTTTTTATCCACTTTGTTCAATTTTTGTTCATTTACTTGATTGTTTTGTTTGTTTTTGCTCGATTTACTGATTATTTTGGTTCATTTTTTTGTCTATATTCATTTATTTGACAATTGTTTTCCTTTGGTTGATTATTTTGTTAATTGTGTTTGTTTTTGCATCCACTTACATACAGTTAATTTATTCGTTGAGTCATTTTTGTGATTTTTTTGGTTCCATATTTCTGATTATTTTTGTGTCTCTGAGTGCATCTTAATTTTGTAAGGTTTACTGTATATATTTTCATAATTTTGCTCATAATTAAGCTTATAATTTTGCGCATTTTTGTTAATTTTTTTAGTTTGTTCGATCTTTGACCATATAATTTATTATGTCCTTTAATCTTGTTCATTTCCTTGTATTTTGTTATTATTTCAGATTACAGTACTTGAATCAGTTTGTCTTCATATTTGTTTATGTAGTTTTTTTTTTGTTGATTTCATCCTTATTTTGCTCATTTTGATTTATAATATGTCACTTCCATCACTGGACAAAAGCCACAGGAGCCACTGACGACAGGGTGAAGAGCCACATTTGGCCCTGAAGCCACAGGTTGGACACCACTTCCCGAACAGTCGTCCCACGCGACGCGCCTTCGCTACATTTGGCGTAAATCTTTGCATAATCCCGCTTCGAAACCAAAAGCTCAGAATTGTGGGAACGAAACTCACCAAACTAATGCTATTGCTAACTGCTAATTAACGCTGATTCGTCAGAAGACATAAAGCAATTTCAGCCACTTAAAAGCACAGTTACGTTTGAAAACAGTAATGTCACATTCACCAACTGTATGAACCAGCTCATTAGCACTTGCTGGGCTAATTAACTGGCTAACTGACATATCATAAGCCATAAATGTGATGCTAACTTCAGTGAATGTCGCTAAGTAGACCCCACACGGTAAACTTCTACAAGACTCTGTTAGTCTTTATAGTGTTATTATTCATCAACTACACCGGAACTGTATATGGGGGGGGGTTAATTCAGTATAGAAGCTCCATATGTCCATCTTAGCGGCTAGCTAGCTAGGTGTCAACCAGCTAGTTAGGTGTCAGGTGCTAGCGGCTAGCCAGCTAAGTATCAGAGCAGACATAGACATACTCATCTGTCAATCACTGTGGCTCTGCCCTTACTTATTGTGTAACTTTAAGCCTTAATATAACTGAAGTGAGTGAATTCTTTAAAAAAAAATTCACCCCATGTACAGTCGCAAAGGAATAAATTAGCTACAGAGACCAAAACTGTTTTTCATCCCAGGCTGTAAGTGTGTTATTTCTCCTGTGAAGTTGCGGGATGTGGTCATTTGAGAACGTGCTTGATTTTGCGGTTGTGGAAATCATCACGTGGTTTGAGTGCGATGCTTCAGGTGAGGGAACCATCCTGTCAATAAGGAAATGCATTATGGTGACAGTTTTCCTCCGGCGAGTGTGTTTGTTTGAGAGCATGAGAGTATTTCCATGTGAGTGGACCAGGACTGTGTCCCAGGTCACATTCATGCTTTTGAATGTAATTTTTGTCATTTGTTGAAGTAACTGAAGTTGTAAAAGTATATAACTTATTCATTTCTGACATGCTGTATGCCCTGTATCTTGGAAATTCAAGTCCATGCTGTAATGATGCTGCCTGGAAGGTCCAGTGGGGTTTGTGAAAATCTTTTATGACAGGAATTAATGCGTACATTGACACAAAGAGGATCACAAAGCATGTAGCCAATTTGTGATATAAGACATTGTTGCTGTTTGTTCATCTGACATTTCGGGGGAATGACAAGTACAAAGTTTTAAAACTGTTCCGGAGTGGAATGTGCTGAAATCATCACTATCTACGTTGTAAACTTACAGCAAAGCAGTTCTCATGAAAATAGCCATCACATGCATGCATATTACATTTTTAATCACTGCACAAGTACACTACCAGTCAAAAGTTTGGAGCCACCATATTATAGATTATCCAAAGTAGACACATTAAGCTTTGATGACGTGACATTGTCTCATCACATTCACCAGGTGAATGGTTTTCAGTTCATCCGTGCGTCTTGTCATGAGTTAATTTGTGTCATTTCTCGTCATCTTAATGTGCTTCAGACCATCAGCTGACTTGTGCAGAAGAAAAAGCAGGTGTTAACAGCCCTACACTACACATCCATAGCTCTTCATCTTTCCTGGGATGGTCCTGATGAGAGCCAGTCTCATCGTAGCATGGGATCGTTTTAGTGTCACATTCAAAGTAACGACTCAGCCACTACTTTAAGAAATATGAAACATGTTCTTTACTGTTGGACACTTGTTTGTTTGCTCCATAATTCCATACATGTTCTTTCTGTTTGGATGTCTCCAGTCGTAATGTACAACGTTGAAAATAAGGGGAAAAAATGAAGAAAAAACACTCACGGAGAAGGTGTATCCAAACATTTGACCAGCAGTGCATGTCATTACGGCCACTGTGCTATTGTCAACAACACTTCTTTTTATTACATGTGCTTGTGCATCAAATTGAGGACATGTGAACAGATATTGATGCGCAGTGTAATTACATCATCACGTATTACATCATTTTTTAATGACTTTCATCACGAGTCTGCATGAGAGAACTATAAAAAAAAAAAAACGGATGAATGTCCTAAATGTACCAAAGGTGCCACAATGTTAAAAAAGTCTGTGCTCATTTCAAGTGGTTCTGTTGTAACATGAGAGGTCAGTCAGCTCTACAAATGACGCTGTTTTTGCACGTGTTAACCTGTAAATAACTGCTTTGCGACGCTTGACACTGGGCGCTGCGGTGGGTTCAGAGGTCGCCGCGGCAGCCTCCACCAACACGAACCTGCACTGGATTCAAAACATGGCCTGAAGAATGTATTTCTGTTCATGAATGTACATACTGATGTCACTGCGCGTTATTTGTTGTTATTTGGATGTATACCCAAGAGTAAAAATGCATACAGTGTTTTTGTTTTTTCAGTAGGTCTGAATATTTCATGTTGTATCCGTCACTGATGATAAAGTCTTGTAAAAGTAAAAAAAAAAAAAAAAAAAGGGCGGGGATCATTGCCTCTTCATTTTCATGGCTCTTGTAAACAGTTTTTGTATTTTTCATGCTTTTTACACGTGTCAGAGTCACATCGTACGAGGCTCAGGGACGCAAATCGCAATCAGGTCGTCTGACAAACTTAACTTCACTTAAGGATATGTACTGTAATCGAGTACAGCTGTGCAGTACATTTATGACCCTGCGTGGTAAACGGTGACATGTCGACTCCTCTGGAATCGTTCACACTAGATGCTTGGATTTCAGATAACAGGGATGATTCTGAAATTAGCAGAGATGTGGATTGTACAGACAAGTCATGCTTTTTTCTTTAATTCAGTAGGTTCTTTGCTTAAACTGCCTCTTTTTTTTGGGGGGGGAGGGGTCAAAGTTGCAACAGATTGTGAGGGATGAAGCTTTGATGCGTATGAGCGCGCCACTGTCATAAAACTGAAATTGCCTGTGATGAAAAGGTGAACACAGCCCTGTTAAAACGGCAGGTTTGTTGTGTTAAAAACATGAGATCACAATAAATCATTTCAAAACTTTCCCTACCTTTAATGTGACAATTCAATTGAAAAACAAACAAATCTCTTGGGGGAAGCAGCTAAAAAAAAGCTGGTT
Source organism: Pseudamia nigra (assembly GCA_029823295.1). Lineage (NCBI taxonomy): Eukaryota > Metazoa > Chordata > Actinopteri > Kurtiformes > Apogonidae > Pseudamia > Pseudamia nigra. The sequence continues at coordinate 5,580 of JAQQAE010003302.1, read as the reverse complement.
GCATAAGTGTGGACGCCCTTAACCTAACACTTGAAGCATGTTTGATTTCATCTCAGTATTTAGTCTATCAGCATAGCTCACCTTTCCTTGGCAACGTTTACTTCCTCTTCCTTGCAAAAGGGCTCCAAATCTGTCAGATTGCAAGGGCATATTGCTAGTGCGCAGTACCCTTGTGATTACACCCCCCCCCCACATTTTTTTTAACTGGATTTATGTCTGGGCTCTGGTTCGGCCATTCCAAAACTTTAATTTCCTTCTGATTAAGCTACTCTTATTGATTTGGAACCGTGCATGGTACTGCCACCACCATGCTTCACTGTGCGTATACACTGTAGTGACCTTTTGGTGATGTGCTGTTTTTGCACCAAATGTACCTTTTGAAGTTGGGGCCAAAAAGTTCAACCAAAGTTAAAAAAAAGAATCAAGTCACTCGTCAGCATAATGGATGATGTAGAACGCACGGTGACGCTGGAGCGTTGAGTTCACTGATCGGAAATTTTCCGGAGAAAAGTGCTTCAGCTTAGCAAGAAATTCTTTGCCAAACAAAGCAGTGCAGTGGCCTCACACAGCTCCATGAAGGAGTAGTTCCTTTCCGGTTGTCTGCCTCGCATCAGTTCCACAGATGTATGTGGGTATCCACGGTGACCGGTGTAGCTGAAGAACAACGATAATTCCACTCAGAAGTTTACAGGGTCTACGATGCATGAGCTGTTTGTTGACATGGACATACGCAGGGTCTACTGGAGAATAAGTGGGTATAAGCCTTAAAGCTGCGTACAGTGTATCCTCCACTACACCACTGCTTAGACCTTCTCCAAACACCAGCAAAGAAAAGTTTATGCGTGGCGTGGACGCTGCGCAGCACCTCGGTGACGTGTCATTTTACCTGCCCATGTGACCCCTCGACACACTCTTATGCAACAATGGTCTTTCACTGGGAGATTGCAATCTTTCTTCTGAGCCGGAGCTATTTTCACTTCACATTCATCACTAAAATGTTGCCTCTTGTTCAGCGATTCACACTCCTTCGCAAGCTCACAAAAGCCCTCTACGAATGGCCGCCGTTTATCGAGTAATTCTCCAAAACATCATTTCTAGAAAACTTTAACTTCCTGTGCTTCACCAAAAACTACATCCAATCTGCAGTGTAAGATGTAAGACTATCTAGTATTGATTGCAAATTGCAAAAAACCTCGGGCTCAGCCGAACCAAAATACCCCGTCCCCGCTGTGTCAGCCAAGTGGTGTTTGGCTCGAAAATGGAAAGACCCCCCACCACAGCCAGTGTGTGGATTATTGGTTCTAAGCCAACCAAGGAGACCTCCACTCCCTCTGCACACGAGAGCTTTATTCAGAAGTAACAAAACACCATTACATGTACTCTAATTTTCAGGTGATTATACATGAACGAAAACATAATCATGCATGTAAATCTCACAGATATCGTGAAGTTGTCCTTTCCAAGATGATATGTTTGATAAAGACAGATATAAACAGTAGTATTAGTGGAAGATTCATGCTGGCTGTGTACACAGCTTATAAGGAATTTTGTCAGACTATGGAACATGGTTAACGTGAAACAGTCACAATATTGTGCGCATTAAAATGCTGTTTTGATGCCATCTCGAATTTTTGTGTAAAAGGGTTAGAGCTGAGAAAGAGCAAGGGATGAAGGATGAAACCACAGAGCTGTAAGAAACACCAGAGTGCATCTAATGCCGTTTAAACAACCACAGCCTGGCTTTTACTTTATTAAGAATACCGTATTTTCCGGACTAGAAGGCGCACATAAAATACTCAATTTTTCTCAAAACTTGACAGTGCGCCTTATAAATCCTTATAAGGATTTTTCCTGGTTTGGACTTACCGTAAAGTCGGTTCGAGGTCAGTACGTGGTACACGACGCTCAAAAATCTGTCAACATGGTTTAGTACGACTTTTGCTGTGCGTCACTTGTACAAGCATTACATTAATGTATAGGTTTGTATTTGCTGTGTTACAACTGAACAATGTTGAGAGTTATTGTGGAAAGCTTTGAATAAATGTTTAACTTATAACATTTTTTATTTTTAATAAAGTTTGACTTATCTAAGTTTTGTGCTGCGTAATGCGCCTTATAGTCCGGTGCACCTTATGTATGGAAAAAAATCTAAAAATTTGTCATTTTTGGGGGGTGCGCCTTATAGTCCGGAAAATACGGTAAGATTAAACTTTATCCCTTTCTGGGAAATTCATACATCCAGCTCATTCTGGAGGCATGAAAAATGATACCATTAAGATGTCTTGATTCTTGTCAGTCTTGGACCTAATCGGCGGTGGGGTTGAACAGTCGGATGTTGGTGGGGATGAAGGGTCTCCTCTCGCGTTCGGTCCAGCGGTGTGGTGATGTCAGTTGTCCACCGTAGCTGCTACGCTTCCCACTCTTTTTGGCACAGTTCTGTCCCGCAGAACCAGGACGAATCCAGGCGTTTCAACAGAGGAGCCAGGTCTCACAGAAACATCTGAAGCCAGCGTCTTGAAGCTCCTTCTGCCTCCAACTCATCTACTTCGATGGGTACTGAGGTCACGTTGCCCGTCGGTATCGTTGGTAGAAGAGGCTTGTAGATGAATCTTCTTCCGTTGACCTTGGCACCTGCCCTGCAGTCACCTTAGTGACCTCGTCAGATCCAGTGGGATTGGTGGGTAAGCTCCACATTTCTGCTGCCTCACTTACTGCAATGGTGGGTAAATGATATTTTTTCCCACTTGTGAACCTGAAAACACATTTATCAGACCGTGGTGGGATGTGGACAGTGGTGAGTTATAACTGGTCTGTGGGGGACTAGAAGAGACCGAGTCATACTAAAACTAACCCTGGATCTTGTCTCATAAATTACTGGCTTGACAATTTCTCATGAGGCGATATGTCTTCTCGACTTCCAAATCGTTTACGGGCATGTCAGACATAACACTTAGCCGAATGTTGTCAACTCCATTTCAGTTTTGGGCTGTTTTTGTTCTATGACTTGCTGAAAACGCCAAAAGCAGAACAATTCGGTGAAACTAGAAATCAACAGAATCAGAAAGTATATAAAACTGTGTGGTGAGAAAGTAGCCATTGGTTCAGTCAACTGACAAAATCTGAAAGTACTGACACGTTCATAAAGTCAAGTACAAATCAACTCATAAATCAAACACTTCACCGTCACTGTGTTCTTGAAGGTTCTCAGTCGTCCAGCTTACAGCATCCAACGCGTGATTTTGTTCTGTCGACTGGACTGGATGCTTGGATTCTAACTTCCTGGATCGGTAGCAAAACGTCTCCAATCTAAATATCCAGCCCGGTCGACAGAAGAAAAATCACACGCCTTGGACACCGTGTTTAGTTTGACAAAAACGGAGGCTTTGGACGAGAGGAAAGTCATCGGTGTCGTGATTAACTGAACATCAATACAGCTGCACAATCGGAAATGTCAAGAAATCCCACACGGACGGAGCAGGATCATTTGTTTACTTTATAGTCGATCTGCCGACCTACCGACTGTCATGACTAATATACACACACTGGACACTTTACTGGGTTGGACCTCCCAGTTCACTGTGGTCACAATGGGATGTACATTTTCTTTTCTTTTTCCCTTCTTCTCACTTACTTAATTTTTTTTTTACTCCCCACTTTTTCCCGTTCTTTGGCCGTTCATTCACCATGGCAACACAGCCCAGGAGTGCGAGTACAATGCTGACCTGTTTGGACCAAACAAATCGGTTAGTTTAAAACTCTATCCATTTTTCATGCAGACTAAAGGCATTTTAATTTTCACACAAAACTACATAATAGAATTTAAAATCCTCCTCTTAACATACAAAACCCTAAAAAATAAGGCTTCATCCCATGTCAAAGACCTTATTGTTCCGAACTCTTCGCTCTCAGAGTGCGGGCCTACTTGCGGTTCCTCAAATCTCTAAAACTAGACTTAAAACTTTCCTTTTTGACAAAGTGTATACTTAGGGCCAGGTCAGGTGACCCTTAACCCTCCCTTAGTTCTGCTGTGGGACTACGATGGACCCAACTTTTCTCTCTCATTGCACTTTTTCCATGTCACCTATATTGTGTTATTTTGCATCTTCCCTTTAGTTCCGTCTCTCACCATCCTTCATACAGGTCTCCAGATGTTCTGGATGTGGGGCTGCTGGTCGTGGACCGGTCCAGTGACTACTGATACCGGCAAGTGTCCGTGCTCTTTGTTGCCCTCTCTCTAGTCTTTTGTCTCTCCTCTGTCCACTAACTCCAACCGGTCAAGAAAGATACCCAGAGCCCTGGTTCTGCTGGAGGTTTTTCCTTTAAAAGGAAACCCCCCACCCCCAAAAAAGTTTTTGGCCGTGCATTTAAATCCGTATTGCGAAAAGTCGGATTGTATCTGCCAGTCCTGTCGCAGTCCGCTGCTCTGATGGTGGTGCTGCTGTTATCAGGCTTTCAGGTGATTCACCCCGAGCTTGAACACTTTTTCTGTGAATCCAACGCTCTATTTTCATCCATACGACCGTTAGAAAACCTGCTGGAGCTGCTGGTTAATGCATCACCGGAGTCATAATGCATGTTTTTTTCCTGTTTATATGTTCCTGCCGTGTGTCAGAACAGAATCTCGTACACACATAATTCCACTCAGCAAACTAAGCTGATATAAATTCTGGTCAAACACGGAAACTGGAAAAACAAGTAAAACTGCTAAAAATAAATAAATACATTTCATCAAAATCCGGAATTCATTTTGTAAATGTGTATTTTTCACAATGATCTGGCAACCCCCTGAAATTATCTCGTGACCCAGAGATCGAGATGGGCTGCTCCAGGTTCAGCAGTCCGGCGTCCCAACACTTTTGTGCGCATCTCATATTTCTCTGTAGAAAATTGACCAAAAGTGAAGAGTTTTTCCTTTCATCCCGTCTCTTCAGCAGGTGGTTTCACTGAATTCCTCCCAATTTATTGCTCCTCAGTGAAAATACCTTGAACTGCGGTGTCTCAGCCCTTTGTGACGCCCCCCAAATATGTATAAACAGGAAATGACAAACAAGAAAAAACACAGTTGTAACAAAAGTCAGAAAAAAATTAAAACATTTATTGGGCATAAATATATTATATATACGCTACCGATACAGTTACGTCTTACATACATAGGGTAGTATTTGCAAAAAATCTATACATTAAAATTGATATGGCAGTTTCTTTTATATAATGTATATGAAATTGTCTAACATTTACAATACAAGAAGAAATGCATGAATTTCTTTTTCTCAATTCGTAGACCATGACAACATTGGAATGTTTGCTTTGAACTTGTGAGGTAAAAATACGTCTCTTATTTTTGTCTTGCTTAAAAAATAGTTAAATACCTGTGAGTTTTTGTACGTTTGTCAAATCGCCAATCTCTCAGTCAAAAAGTCTCTACTTACTGTAAAACGTACAATACATAAAAAAATAAAAGAGAAAATAAAAAACCGATCAGAAGGCACGGACGTGGGGTTGCTGGGCGTTTAAAAAAATTGTCTCTCTTGACATAACCCGCCAAATGTGCAGGACCTGAAGGGGAGGGGTGGTAGGGGT
>JAQQAE010003301.1:0-20479 GCA_029823295.1 Pseudamia nigra | reverse complement strand
CATGCCTATGGACAATTTACAGTGACCAATTCACCTAACCTCCTAGTGCATGTTTTTGGCTGTGGGAGGAAGCCGGAGAACCCGGTGAGTTCATTGTGATTAAATGTGAATTAAAGCAATGACAAAATGTGCATGAAAATTGAACAAATAGCAAAAACAAGTATCAATCAAATTAACCCAGTTGCACAAACCACAAACAAAAAAATCCCCCAAAATGACCAAAATTATCCACAAAATGAACAGAAATGAGTAAAAAATAGGAAGAAAATGGTCAAGACAATGAACAAAATAAGCAGAAAAAATGTAAAAAAAAAAAAAAGAGAGAGAGAATAATTCAGTAATGGTTAATGTCATTTATTTTTCTAAAGCAAAAAAGAACATTTGACTAAAACTTAAGAGGAGATTTCTCTTAAAATCCACACCCATGGATGTCACAATGTCTCCATCAGAGTTCGTGACTCTTCTCGTCGTCAGCAGCTTGTGTTGGTCATAAAAACCATGATGACTTCACTCTATGTGGGAGTACGTCTTCTCTGAATTTCCCCAGATGACTATGTAGAGCTCTTAAAACACTGCTTGCACCATAATTAACATGTCTTCAACGTACCTTCCCCAAAATGAGTAGATGAGCCTTTTTTTTTAAATTTGGTCGCCCATTTGTTTATTCATTTTATTAATTGAGTATATATTTTGTTAATTTTTCTAGTTGTTTTGTACACTTTCATTCATGTTGTCTATTATTTTTGTTCATTTTTGTTGATTTTCTTCATTATTTTGTTTTTATGTGGACATTTTCTGAAATATTTTGTTGATTTTCTTTATTACGCCTGCTAGTCTTGACCTGATACCCCTTTTGCTGTAGGTTTGTTTGCCCTCTGCTTCTCAGTTTAAAAGTAATTATGCCAAAAAGCCATTTGTTGACACCACCTAGCTGGCGCTTGGGTCACATCATCACCCTTCCACCACAGAAGCTGAGGGGTCAAAATGAACAAAATAAATAGTGTTCATTCTTATACATTCTTATCAGAATGTGGACATTGTTTTCACAATGTCATGTCTGTGTTTGCATCCACATGCCTGTTGTTTTATCTCAGCATCTTGAAATTTACTGAACAGATTTACTGAAACTTTCCATGTGTATTGATAATTTAAAAATCTACTTCCTCTCAGCTTTGAGGATTGGTTGTTTTGGTTTTCAATAGGGGGCGCTGCTGCTTGTGTCAAGAAAAGAGACAATCACTCAAAATAGTCTCAATCGATTCATTGCAAACGATCAAATCTCAAAACTACCACCTTTTGAAGTAGGTGGTTCTACTGTTTCTGGAACAGGGGGGCGCTACAACTTGGAACAAGAAAATTTGCAAATATTTCAAAGTGGTACATGTGATTTACTTGAAACTCGCCATGTTTATTGACCACGTAAAGTTCTACATCCTGTCGACTTCTGAGATATGTGGCACCTGTCGTTTTCAATCAGGAAGCGAAAAAATGCAATATGATAATAATGTCGCGACCAATTTAATTAAAAGTTGCCTTGGTTAGCGAACTATTGATGATGAACTTCTGGTGGCACACCTTATGGCACGCACCCACATGACTCAGGCCTAAGTGCAGTGATCCAGGCCAGAATCCGACCTGTGGCCTTCACTGCACGCGACTCCCCTCCCCATTCTTCCCATCTCTCTACACGATCTCTATCAATAAGTGCATTAAAAGACAAAAACAAATCTTAAAAAATAGATCTACTTTAGACACTACTGCTTGTTTTTTAGAAAATATGCAATAACTCAAAAGGGTCTACAGTATATCCATCCTGTACATTTTTGGAATAGTTGGCACTTCTGCTTTTTCATAGGGGGTGCTACTGCTTGTTTCAAAAAGACACAGTATCTTGAAAGTGTCAGAACTGATTCACTCACTATAGCTAATAACCACAACCAGATCTGAAATTCCTCATCTTTTGGGATAGTCGATACCACTGCCTGTAATTACCCACCTACAGGGGATGCTACTAGCTGTACCAACAAAATTTGCTAGTACTTGGAAGTGGCTGAACCAATTTAGTTGAAACTTTCCACAGTTAGAGATCACATAAAGATCATTATCCTGTTTTGGGATAGTTTTTTTAATAGGGAGTGCTCCTTATAAAAATATAAAATGTGAAATATTGGAAGTTGCTGAATTGGTTAGCCTGAAACCTGTCATGAATACTGACTGCTTGAATATCTCCATCCTGTCAACTTGACGGCTGGGTGGTGCCACTGCTTGGAATATGAAGTCACTAAAAATTCTGTGATTCAGTGGCAGACTTGTAATCATGGGTGAATGAACAACCACTGTACAGCTGTTTATCTTGCATTTACAACATAAAATAAATACATGAAGGTGGCTTTGTTGAAGGTTCTGTAATTTACCTACACAATACCTATTTAAATTTTTGAAAGGTCACTCAAATCACTCTTGCATGTTTCTCTCGCCTGCATTAGTTCTCCGAGTGACTCCCACTGACACTCTGCTTCTGTCCACAGACCATGACAGTAAAGTGGACAGGCGGAGCTCCATCACAGCATGCAGGAGCAGCAGCCCTTGCATCATCAAAGACAACTCCAACCATCGGGGGAAATGAATCAGAAATGCTCAGCGAGATCAGGGAACACGGGCTCAGGCCTGTCCATGAACTCAGTGTGTGAGCAGGTTTTTATACATGACACGTACATCAGAGACCAGACTGCTATTGACAGCGCAATCAATGTAGTAAATGTCAGCGACTTATAGTTTGCTTCTAAACACTGAAGTTGTGGATCAAATTTGTTTTTACTTACATTCAGTGAATATGAAGTGAGTCCTTTTTGTTTCATTTCTTGGAGGCACAGATCTGCATGTGTCCTGCAGACTTTGGCAAAAGTTGGAAAATATACTAGTCAGATGAAGAAATGCAAGTCTTCACCAATCTTTGTTTTAATTCCACATTATTGTAGTCTCAGGGATTGGTTTTATGCCGTTTTTGTAAAAAGAACACAAATGAACTTTCGTGTTCAGCTGGTTCATTTGACTGGAATCTAAAAAAAACAGTGTATGTACAACATTATCATCAGTGCCACCATGTAACTGACTGGAGATGACAGGGGTTGGGGTACAACCTTTTTTACAGTGAACATCATTAAAAAGCAATGGCACAAAGTAGGAACATCTCCAGGTGATTCAGACACACAAACTGAAAACAGAATTACGAGCAGTAGAATGTGTGGTTGTTGCATGTATGTGTGCCAGAACCGAGCTGGTTGCACTCAAGTTTCACTACTGTTATTCACAAATTCAGTAGTAACACATGTAAAAGAGGTTTAAATTGAAAAAAGAACAAAATAATTAATTAAATTAAAAAAAATGGGAGCAATAATCATGCAAAGTATCAACATAAATAAAGAAAGTGACAAAATGAGCAAAACTGTACAAAAATGATCATAAAATGCAACAAAATGAGCAAAAGTTTTACAAAATCATCAAGAAAATTCACAAAATTAAACAGTTGTGTCAACTGAAAAATTAACAGGTGTAAATGAATAAAATAAGCAAAAAATGGGAAAAAGTCAAATAAATGAACAAAAATGAACAATATATTCAAGAATTTTTTGTAACCTTTATTTAACAAGGAAAGGCACATTGAGATTAAAAATTTCTTTTCCATGAGCGTCCTGGTCAAGTTAGGCAGCAAGCAACATTTCACAGCCATACACACAAATAACAAACACACAGAAGGATTACATGAGACATAAAATGCCAAATATAAAATAGCAAGTATCAAATATACAAGTTTGTCAGTTAAACAGCTACATCCTCATGTTTTTGCCTCTAGTTTAGCTAAAATATTGTTAAAATCAACCACTGAAGCCAGGTCGAGTTTCAGGTTGTTCTGTAAAAGGTTCCAAGTAGAACGAGCAGGAAACCTAAGAGCCCTCTTTTCCTGCTCTGAACGGGCTTGTGGAAATTAAACACAAAGTCGCCAAAATAAGCAACACAATGAGCACCAAAGTTAAAAAACAATCAGAATGTTTAATTAATAATGACCAAAAAACAACAACTTGGGCAAAAGAAAATGTTTTAAAAAATGAACAAAAGAAGCACTGAACATCAACAAAATTATTACTTAATTATTTTCTTCCTTTTTATCAATTTTCTTGATTCCAAGGCATGTGGTTTTTTCTTCCATCGATTGGACTGGAAATTTGGTTGAAAACGTTTCGCCACCCATCTGGGAAGCTTCTTCAGTTCTTCAGTTCAATTTTCTTGATTATTTTGTTCATTTTTACTATAACACAAAGTTCAGAGTAAATCTACACCCTTGGTGACAGGTTCATATTTTTTGTATTTTCCAGGGCAAGAATGGAATTGTCATCACTTTTCTCTCCCGTACGGTGCCCCTGTACATATAATATAATACAGTATAGTGCTGGTTTCTACTTGCATTTCTTATTTTAACTAGTATGTTAACCTGCTGCCCTGTCGTCTGTCAACCAGTTTAATGTGACATGTTGGCACAGCAGGGGGCAGTGCAACTTTAAAAACTGACTCTGAACTCCAGACTGCCTCTTGCCTGTGCAGGCTTTTTAGTTTTCACTCAGAATCTTTACCTTTTCTTCAATCAGGTGACAGTTTCCAGTTTATTCTGCAGCTCGTTGGCGCTTTGCAGAGTTGGCAGAGATGATCGCTTCCTGATGATCGATAATGCTTTTATTTGAAGTGATTCATAAACCTTCAGTAAACTCAATGTTGTGACAGAGTACTGACATTAATACTAACACTTTATTGATTTCTATTCAGAAGTTGTTGTTTTTTACACTTCACTGCCGTATTGTACAGACTCTGAAGAATCAAAGCTACCAGGAAGACTGAAATACATAACAAAAAAAAAACAAGATTTACTGCAGCATTTTCAGAACATATGGTGATAATTGTAGGTTTTTTTTAGGTGTAGCTGAATCCTGGCTGTGTGTCTTTGAGATGATTTCTGTATCTTAGGTCAAATCAACGATCAGTTTCTGGAAACAGTGGCTTCGTCCGTAGAGAGTTACAGTAAAGTCACTTATTTCAGTTTGTTTTAAAATTTAGACAGGAAAAAAAATTAAAACGCATAGAAGTCTACAAAAAAGAAATCTCACGGTGCTTGACTTTTGATGCAGCAGCTACGACAAGTTGTGCTGACATAAACTATATGGACAAAAGTACTGGGACGCCTGACTGTACTTGGACATGTCTTTGTAATTCCCAGGAATCCTGACCATATCTGAGCTGTAAGCATTTGGTAATAAACACTGAATAAAAATGGACAATATAGTTCAAGTGAACAAATCAAGATGAAATAATCAAAAAATGAATAAAATAATCAAAGATGGATGAGTTCGCCAAGTTAAGTAAGATCATGCTGTCACCTTTCAGGACATAATTGACTCATAATTGCAGTTTCAGCCTGTGTAACTACAGCATCATAAAAGGCTGCAATTTAAAGAAAAGGTTCATGCTCATGATCACGATTTTCTGATAATTCAGTTTAATTTTGGCAATTCATTTTGTAGCTATTTTTGAGCCCTAATTTCTTCTTCTTCATTGTTCATTTTTGTTCATTTTGTTCCCTTTGGTGATAATTCTCATCATTTTTGTTCATGTTGTCAATAACGTATAGTGTGTATGATGAGATGATGGTGTGTATGTGTTTGTGACACTTTTTTTGGTCACATTTGGTTGATTCTGTTCACTGCTGATTTTGTTTATTTTTGGTTGATTTTTGTCTGTTTGAATTTGTGATATTACTACAGACATGGCAAAAACAAACAAGACCTCCTTCTGGTGACAGTTTGGATTTAGTAACATGAAGATATTGACTAGTCTTTTTTTTCTCTTTTTTTTTTGTTTTGTTTTACTTTCTTTGTTTCAGGTGGGGAAAAAAACCTGTGTGCTTTCCTTGATTACTGAGCAAGTCAACTAAAATCAAAATCACAAACTGCTCTCATGACTGATCCCCTCTCGACTCTGTTCTTTGGTTTTGTTTCTTTGTTTTCTTTTTCATTTCCTGGGTTAGTTTGTCCATTTTTTATTAGTTCTGAATGTTTATCATTCTTTTTGCTGTTTTCATTAATGATTTTGTTAATTTTATTTATTCCAGTGTTCAGTTTTTGGTCATTGATGAAGTGCTTATGGCCATAAATGTGGGACAGCTCAGACACAGTAAGCATTTTAAAGGTCCCATACTATGAAAATTCATCTTTAGTGAGTTTTGAGGTTTACTGTATATGGCATCTGTGGCATAGAACAGAAGCCGTGAAACCTTGACAGCACCATTTTGAACGGGCGTAACATCAAAAGCAAAAACCAGTCATTAGCCCCACCCCCCACAGGCCATATACAACGCCTCACAGTCATATTAGGCTGTATGTGGCAAAGAGCTGCACGAAAACCCAAGGAAAAATCAAATCAGCACACTTTATGTTGTTATCACCCTCATCGAATCTTTAATAGACACACATAAACACTTATTTAAGGTGCACTTTTTCCTTTTGCAGCTTTTAAAAAAAAACTTTTTGTTAATTTTGTAGATTATTTTCTCATTTGCTATTTTATTTTGTACAATTTAGGTTCATTTTCTGCAAAATTTTGTTTATTTTGTTGATTATTTATGAATTTTGATGATTATATTATGTATTTTTGTTCATCGTCTTGCTTATTCAATATGTTTTTAGATTATTTTGTTCAGTTTGTTCATTGTGCTGATTCTCAATTATTTTTCGCATTTTGTGCACGTGTTCATGTTTTTTTTATCATTTTGTTCATAATGTGGAATATTCCTTCATTTTTGTGATTATTTCATTCACTTTTGTTCATTCTCTTGTTCATTTTGTGCATTATTTTTTAATTTTTTTGATTATTTCATGCATTTTGTGCAGTGGGGAAAAAGTGGGACCTTTATAGAAATATACAGTCGGTGCAGCAGTCAAATGTCCCAGTGCTTTTGTATATAGTGTATTTACCCCTGCTTTAAATTGTTGAAAATGCATCTTTTAGTACGTTAACAATGATTGATTTTTGTACTGAATTACAGTTTTAGTGAGTTTTAGCTCGCAGTGCATCGCCTGTCTCTTGAGCATTATTAGGTTTATTATGTTGAAAAGCAGATTATTTATTTTGTTACACCTCAATAAATGTTATTTTATTGCGTAACGTGACAGCGTGCTGTGTTGCTTTCCACGGGGAGTCGTTTTTGGCAGCTCTGATGTGTGGAAGAGGCTGAAGAAGCTGCGTCAAATAGTAAGCAACACCTCTGCTGTCGTCCTGTTTGTTGCACTGACGCTGAGCTCAGACCCATGATGACTCACCTGAACCAGTGACGAAACCGGCATCAGCAGCTTCAATCTGGAGACACACGCTAGGGATACGAACACAGAACCCGGGCTGCAACGGAAAGGGGGAGATGGGTGTCTGTGCAGCTGAAGACAAAATCCTGATGTTCAGATGCTGCGGTGATCCACAAATGAACACCGTAATCATCCAAATGAACAAACAGTCAAACATATTGACAGAATAATCAAGAAAATGTGCAAAAAATTAACGGTCAATCAAGAAAATGAGCGATAAGTGAACAAAATCTTTTAAAAATAATGATTTTTAAACAAATAATAGCAAAATGAATGAAAACAAATAATGCACAGTGAACAAGAAGTATAAAAAAATCAAGAAGATTAAATAATTCAAATAATAAAGAAAACATTTCCCAAAATGAACAAGACACTCAACAATAACCAAATAATTCACAAAATGAGCAACAGATTTCTAAAAAAATCAAGAGAATTAACAAAAAAATGTAAAAAAAAAATAAATGAACAAAATAATCTATAACATGAAAAAAATAAGTGAACAAAATATAACATGAAAAAATAAGTGAACAAAATAACCAATGAAAAGAAGCACAATGAGCCACAAAATCAGTAACAAATGAACAATGCAAACACAGAATCACTAAAACAATGAAGAAAATGAACCTCAAATGAGCAGAATAGTACACAAAATTTAACAAATGAACAAAACAATAAAAAAAAAAATTTTAAATTGACAAATAATTAACAAAAAATGAGCAAAGTGACTGTGATGGACACACAGTGACCAAGACAGTGAACAAAGAAATGGAAAAGTATCCACACCATGAACAAATTAATGAAGAAAATGAACAAAAATGTCACAAAATGATTTGGAAAATGACCGACCGATTTCATGAGAACCATGTGGATAAAGTAGCGTCAGGTCATATTGTGTGCTTTTTCTGACAGTGTGATTGTTGGAGCAGTCGTCATGTGACAGCAGACGATGGAGCAATCAGCTGTCAGTGGCGCTTAATGAGGGACTTAAATCTGAGTCTATTCTTAGTGCTGTTATTTCCTCAGTAACAGAGTGGAGCATCAGACAGCTGATCGCCCGCTGCAACGCACACAAAAACATCAACAGCAGAGCCAGCACATGACAACATGACGGCAAATCCTCAAATAATAGAGCTGCTTTTAGAATCACACAAAGGACTACAAAGCGGCTTAATGTGTTTCAATGAAATAAACCCAGCCAGATTTAAATAATGAATAAAATCAGGGCTTTGGGAGCAAATTTAGTTCCAAATTCAAACGAGGTCTCGTACTTTTTCATTTCTGCAGTTAGATGAAAGAGGAACAAAAATAAATAAAAAGGATAATACCTAAATGATCAACATAATGACCGCAACAACAAATGTGAGCAAAATAATTGACCAAAAATCAACCAAATGAAAAAAAATCTGAGTGTGATTGTCACCAAAATTGGTAAAATAATCAATAAAATATCAACAAAAAATTAACAAAATAATTGAGAAAATATATGAAGATGAACACGTATTCCACAAAGATAAGTAAATGATCAAGAAAATATGCAAAATAATACACAAAGGCACCAAAAACAACAACATGAGCAAAGCAAGCCACAAAACAAGCCATGTGATAAAGAAATGAATGAAAACGAACAAAAACTATACAATCATTGAGAAAAACTATGAAAATGAAGACAACAAAACTATTGTCAAATTAGCAAAATGAACAAAAATTACCTGCCCAGAACACAAAATAATTTTCAAAAATAGCAAAAGTGAGCAAACTAATCAGCAAAAACCTCACAAAACGAGCAAATCTGAGCAGAGTTATGATCACAGTGAACAAAATGAACACAAGGAACAAGATATCAGCAAAATTAGCAAAATAATCAACAAAATGTCAATAAAATATCAACCAAATGCACAAACATGAATAACAAAATTATGGAAAAGCAAAAGTGAGCAAAAAATCAACAAAATGAAGAAAAAACAAACAACAGCAGAACCAACACATGACAACATGATGGCAAATCCTCAAATAATGTCCAAATGATCAATATAATCTACACAAGAGCAAAGCTAAAAACACATGTGAGCAAATTAATCAACCGGACCAAAAAATGAACAAAATTAAATTCTGAGCTTAATTGTCAACATAAACCACAAAAATTGGTAAAAGTATTCAACAAAAATTAACAAAATAGTTTTAAAAAAGCATCAAGGTGAACACATACTCCTCAAAATAATAATCCACAAAGGCACAAAAAATTAACAAAATGAGCAAAAATAAGGAATATATGAAAGAGCTAAAGAAGAATGAATAAATAATCAGAATCAGAATAGTTTTTATTGTCATTGTTAAATGTCCCATCAACAATGAGATTACTTGCTCCCACCGAGGGAAATCAAAAAATATATTAAAAAATGTACCCAGGTTATCACTAATTTAACAGGTTATTACCAAAGTGAACAAAAATCACCATCCCAAAAATAACAAAATAATTTCAAAATAACAAAAATAACAAAAAGGAGGAAAAAGGAGCAAATGTGAACAAAACTGAGCAGAATTATCATCATAATGACCAAAAATGGGCAAAATATGCAACAAAGTACCAACAAGTTTAGCAAAAACCATCAGCAAAAATGAACAAAAATGCGCATATCTGCCAAAATGATTAAGTGTGAAAAAATGAACAAACCTATCCCCAGAATGAACAACAAAATGATGATAAAACATGTGAAAATAAGCAAAAAAATGAAAAAAAAAATGAACTCAATAAATCAATCAATCAATCAACTTTATTTATAAAGCACTTGAAAACAACCATAGCTGAAACAAAGTGCTGTACATCAGGGACAAACACAAAAAACACGCATTCACTCATAAAACAAGAAAGTACAACGACGAGTTCCCTGACACCATAAAATAAAAGGTCACATAATTAAACAATAATTAAACAATAAAAATAATATTAAATCCATACATTAAAACATTAAGAGCAAATAAAATCAATGTCTCGTGCTGGATCGAAAGCCAAGGAGTAAAAATGTGTTTTAAGACGAGTTGTAAAAAAGGAAAGTGAGGGAGTCTGTCTAAGGTTTAAAGGCAGATCAGAACTGATCAATATAGCACACAAAAAACTGCAAACTGATCAACAAAAATAAAAAAAATAAGATTTATCAACAAACATCTGCAAAATGATATTTATGAATATCATAAACATTTTCAAAAAATCAACAAAAATTCAAAAATGAATGAAAATAATGAGATCTATAAAGATATTAAACATTTTTTAAAAAATCAATAAAAGATTTTTTAAATGAACAAAATTCCTCACTTCTAGTAAATTAATACATAAACATTTTTAAAATAATCAGCAGAAATAAAAAAGATGACCAAAAATAATCAGCTTTATTAATTTAATAAACAAATATTTGCAGGATAATCAACAAAATAAGTAGATTTATCAATGTAAGAATCAAATGCTATTAAAAAATTGACAAAATGCACATAATGATCAAAATAACCCACAATTATCAACAAAATGAAAACAATAAGCAGTTAGATCACCCTGTAATGTGTTGCATTTCTACAGAATAACATAAAAATAATTACATAATGAAAGCAGGGATTTTAATATTCTAAAGCCAATATTCCCATGAAGACATAACCATAATGTATTATATAAAACCAACATAATCACATGTAACATTTGATCAGTTCAAACCTAATTCATCTGTTTTATACAAACATAAACATGAACCACATGATAAAGATGATGAATGATGCTTTTATTTTTCACCTTTTTTTGTAAACTGACCATGACAACATGTGCAAAGTGATTCATCGAAGTGTTAATAACTATATTTTTACAACATACTCACTTTAGATCATATACAGTAAACACAACATGATATCTTGCTGTTTTAATAACAGGAAAACAGATATTAGCTCAGACACTGACATACAATAAAGGAACCTAATTTACTGCCTAAATCAGTGCAGTTAGACAGTCACTTCCGGTTACGCGTTTGTCAACGTGATTACATAAAAATTGGGCAATTAAACGCTTAAATTAAATTAAACACTCGGTGGAAGGGAAGGGCGCAGCCAGAGGATGAGCCGGGGAAATTCTGGAGCAGATTCATAAAAAGGTGGCTCCTGGAACAATTTTTCTGCTCGACTGGTTGCTCTTTAATGAATGTTTTTGTATGATACAGTGTCAACACACCTGTGTAATTTGTTTGGTCTGTAGAGTCACTGAAATGAGTAGTTTGCGTGTATTTACATTTTCACTTTGATGATCTGCAGGATACATAAATTGGCAAAAGTGATTTTTTTAAGAGCTCAGAGAATATTGCTGATGAAACCACAGACAATGTTGTTCTGTCAGACGTTAAGTAGCAGTTCACCCTGATTGACCAACAATAATCCGAGGTTATCGCTAGGTGCTTCACAATTCAAGGCCGAAACCTCGAAAGATCAGACAGAGAGCAACCCCAACAGAACCTCAGAGAGCAAGACTAGGACGACAGGGCAACATCTGCCTTGGGGTTAGTGGACAGAGGAGAGACAAAAGAAAAGAGTAGCGATAGAACAACAAACAACACAGACATTTATTTATAGTATGATGATGATATTAATGAATTTCACCATTTTACATGGTGATAAAAAGATTTGAACAGTTTTGACATTCAAAACTGCCCAAATATGCTGTAGGTGGATTAGTAATGTTTCAGAGTTCAAACCAAATTCTAATTGATTTTGGTTTGAGCTCTGAAACATTACCAGTAGTCTACTTGCAGCATATTTAGCTGGACAGCTGAAAAACCTTTAAGAGTAAGTTTAACCCTTCACTGGTTCTACTACTTAAGACAGACACAACTTAAAAATAATCAGTATCTGTTTAAGTCTTTGCTATATTTAAAATATTTCTGTTGCTTTTTCTGGTGTTATTCAGCTCTTTCAGCCCATAAACTGAAGCCCTGAACTTCTCCGACTAATGAGCATTTCTGCAGCCCCTGATGTTTTAATCCATTATTTCAGATTCAAACCAGCAAAAATAACCTAAACCAATCAGGACAGAGGATTCACAAAGTTAAATCATTGTCTCAGACACAGTGATATGATGATGTCAGTCCACTGGTGGAAAAATTAACAAGATTTGGCAGAGACTGACAAATGAAAGGCAAATTTTGTGATGTAGAGGTGTCCAAAATATACACCTCATTGAAGTGGTAAAAATTTAAAAGATTTTAACTCAGGAAGCACCGATTTGGGCTGTTTTCGAAATGCACATTTTTACATATTTTGTGCATATTATCAGCAGCACTGATGTGTTTCATTAAAACTGAGTCATATACAGTAATTCTATTTGTTTAGTATCACTTTAAAGTTGTTTTGTCTTTCACTCTTTGCTCAGCCACTGCACTTTGCTTTAGTGTGGCAGAATTAGTGGATGAACTTTCAGAGAAGTGACATGTTCCTGTTCTGCTTTTTAAAATGTTTTGTTCATTTCCTGTATTTTTTTCTTCTATTTTGTGCCTTTTGATTATTTAAGTTCATATTTGTTCATTGTTGCTGATTCTTTTATACATGTTTTGTACATTATATTTATTATACTGTTAATTTTTTTAAGGTTGATTTAGTGATTAGGACCAAAAATGTGGAACAGATCAGATATGACACTGATTCCAACAGATTTAAATGAGATGTCAGAGTTGCTGTAGGGTCAACAATCAGATGTCTCAGTACTTTTGTCCGAACAGTGCACGTGCTTGAAGGAAGTGTCTGTTTCAGATCAAGACTCATTACCGTAACAGCTTTATATTAAGTCTATTTCCACCGTGCACTTTACATGTCAGAGATTCCAGCTTCAGTGTCTCCACAGTCCATCCATCAAACAGCTGAACAGATCAGTTTCAACTCTGACTCAAACTATCACGTCACCATATGAACACACAGCGTCAGGACGCAGAGATGATTGGCTTTTCTCTTTTTTTAAGTGATGTGGGTGTAGAGATGTCTTAGGAATGCTCCTCTGGTGGTTGTGTCTCCGGGGAAAACCGCCTGGCAGAATTCACACACATGAGACTGCAGCGCCACATCTGACATCAGGAGCCCGTCCGACTGGCTCTCGACATCGGCGGACGGAGAAGGACAACCTGCTGATGGCATCTGATGGGGGCGCAGAGGACAAGACACAAGAGTTAATGCAAGAGAAGTCAAATTTGCCTGCAGTTGTTTTTCAGTAGTTTTCCCTTTAACCTTTAGAGACCAACTGACTCTCCTGATTTTCTTTTGTATTTCTACCTTATTTTAGCAGTAATAATCACATGCCATGCATCACTTTATTTCAGGATATTTTATTTAAAATGTCATTTTGATAACTGTTTTGTTTGAAAATGGATACATTTTCCCCAATTTTTCAAAGAATGTCTGAAAAAAATATAGTGGTTTTATTGTGACTTAAGACAGAGAATCAGAGAGTTTGATTTTTTTGCTTGGAAAGTTGTACATAGATGATTTACGTCTCCAGATGCATTATTTTTCTACACTCAACCTTTCCTAAGCAAGCTACACCCATTTACTGTGTTTGTGTCATCCAGTGTCTGTGTTGTTTTCTGCTCTGTCTCTACTCTTTTCTTTCCTCTGTCCACTAATCCAGGCAGATGGCTGCCTACCCTGGTTCTGCTGCAGGTTTTTCTCTTCTGTTAAAGTAAATTGAACAGTGTAAATCAATATAGAAAGTATAACAAACAAATATACAGGCTAGTATATGATATAATAGATAACACAAAGTCCAAAATATTTTTTGTGAGAAATGTGTAATTAGTTGAACCATAAAAAATATAAACTGTAGGAGAAATAGATACAAATACAAAAAAAAAAAAATCAATGACCAAACGAGATGACTTGAAGGAAATTTACTAAACAAAAATCAAATAGTGCAAAAAGTTTAACAAACTATTTACATGTAGAAATATATTAAATTACAAAAGTGTGCTTGATCTTCACAAAGTACCGGTACTGTATTTACAAAATGAAGGTTAAATACTGTATATTTCATGCAAATAAAAAAAAAATGCTAATTACCATCAAAACTGTAATGCTAAAGAAACTGCCTTGGGTCAAATTCATCAGAATGTTTTTATTTGCTTGCTGATTGGCTGATTTAAACAACAAAACCTGAGAAGTGTTAAATGTGGAGACAAAACCACAGTCACAGTATCAAATAATTATCAGTAGTAATAATAATACTAGTCTAGTTCTTAGTGTGTGTGTTAAAGGGAAAATAAAATACTGAAGCCCCCCTGTTTCTTCTAAATTTGTGTTCATTCATGCTCACTGTAGCTACAGTACATACAGTACTGTCTACATAAACGTAGGTGTAGATTTAGAGTGGATGTTGGGGGATTTGTCCCACTGAGTATTTGCAAAGTAAGCATTTGGCCCACAACTCAAATAAAGCAGCTTAAATTCATGGTCTGCTGATTTTTTTAGCAGCAGTTTGTAGAGTTAGATAAATTTAGATGCAAGTTTTGGGCCAGTAAAACACTTTATAAATACTGACACCTCCATAATTTTGATCATTTTGTTCACTTAGTGCCTTTTTGTAAGTAAAATGACCGTGACAGCTGTATGGTCTTGGTCTGAGTGCCCTACCTGTGCTGTGTGCAGCCTCCTGACTCCAACAGGAGAATCCTTGTGTGGAGGACATTTTGACGCATTTTGACAAGCTCCTCCCTGTGCATTTGATGCACCTAGGTGTGACAAAGGAGGGGTTTTGAAATTGAACTTGATGTCGTCTTTGCTGTAACCGTCAATGCAGAGTTTAGACATGTCTTGAGCCAGCACGTTGGAGAAAGAGCCCACATGGTTTGAGAGACCCCCACATTGAGCTGCAGGTTTGTGCACAGAGGGCGCGAGAGGCTGAGGGTGTTCGCTGAGACAAAGGGGGGTTCCTGCTGTGTCACTCAACTCTCCGTTTGGAGCCACAGCACCTGAACAAAAACACTTTAGAGTCAGTCACAGCTCATAATTATACAATGCACCTGCCCTTTTCAAACTTAGGGACAGGTTCAAAAAGGGTCACGAGTGAGTCTTATTTTATTTTATTTTGTTCATGTTTTGGTGAATTTCTTGACTATTGTGTTAATTCTTTGTTCATTTATTATTATACTGATTATTATATTAATAATCTGTCATTTTTGTTCATTTTGCACAGTATTCTATTCATCTTGGTTATTACTTTGTTACTTTTTGTTTACAGTCTTGATTATTTTACTTATTACTGTTCATTGTTTTGTTCAGATATCGGTTTTGTGATGATGTGGATGCAGACATGGCATGTCACTGCAGTAGCAGTTTTTTGTTGGTTTTTTTTGCTAATTTGCTACTTTAGATTTTGTTATTTTCCTCCACATATTTCTTATACTAATGAGCTTGATTGATTTTTTTTTCAATGTTTTAAAACAATATTAGCAAATATTAACCCAGTTTACGCAAAAATAAAGTTTGAAGCACTGCCAAAACTTTTGGCATGACTGTACTAGTATAAGAAAAAATGTTTAAAATCATTTGATGGCCAATTTTTTCATTTTGTCAGCTGTTGTTTGGTTCATTTTCTTTCATTTTTGTTCATTTTGTGGATTATTTTGTTATTTCTTCTTAATGTATATTTTATTGTATGCATATGCATGCTTTTAATCTGTGTTTGTGTAGCACTTTGAGATTTGTCCTAAATCTGAAGTGTTTTATAAATAAAATGAATTATTATAATTATTATTATTATTTGGATTAAGCCAAAATAAACAAAATAAGTTTGATCTTCATTCTTACAAATAAATATGTAATAATAAATTAGTAATAATAAGTTAAAATGCAATGATATATAGATTAACTATCAGTCAAATTTCAGAAACTGGCAGTTTTGGAGACACTGCATTGTTTTCTGGTTCTGGAGCAGAAAAGTTTGTGAAATGGTGTAATTCATTTAATATCAGACCTTTCTGTTTCTGCAGGGCTGTTGTGAGTTGTTGTAACAGAGCTGCCTGTCTCAGACAAAGAGACTTCAGCCGTAGAAACTCCTGGTTCAGCTGAGCATACGCTTCCTCCATCTGTCAGGCTCAGTAGCTACAAAACAAATGTTAAACACCAGTGCAAGAGGATGATGACAACATGAACAACAATCCCAAATATTCCTAAACACTACCAAAACAGCCAAATAGTTCAAATGAACCCAGACACCATGTGTCGTCAAAAAACTCCAACCTCATTAAAAAATATATATTTAACATATGTTTGTTTAATTCTAAAACTATATGTGCATTTTAAATTCCAGCTCAAAACAACACAGTGTTCCTTCATTCCGTCATGCCAGGATACTCCTTCTAAAAGGAGTGTTAGAATTATGGGTGTGGTTTCTGAGCCTTAAAAGTGAGATATAGTAAAGACAAAAGTGTTTCATAGAACATCTTAATCCTTACATGAGCTCCTATGGTGACAATATGTTGGGAGTAAAGATTTGTGTTTGGCATTTTAGCCCAAATTAGATAATTGCATTGAAGATAGACAGGGAATATGGGAGAAGAGTATGGGGAGTGACATGCAGCAAAGGGCCATGTGCTGGATTCAAACCCTGGTGACTGAGGAGGACTTTTATCAGGTTCAGGAGTTTCTTAAGTAGAGAAGATGGAGGAAATATCTGTCCTGCTTCTTTCAGATTCTATAAATCAAGGTTTTAACTGAAACACCTCTGCATTCATAGCTAACTAAAAACTGAAGTCATCCTCCAAACTCAATTAAAAAAATTAACAAATATTTAAAAACAGCCACAATTCTGCCAAATAGATCTGAGTTTTCAAACGTTATATCTACATTTAAAGAGCGGTTTATTATAGTTTCACGAGAAGCATCAAACAGTGCCATATGTCTGCCTCTGATTAGTCCTAATGATTCTCTCTTCATTCTCTACACATTTTCACTTTCAGTCATTTTCACTCCGCCTCCTCACTGAGGTTAAAGCAAAAGGAAACGACCGGGGCTGTTCAGTGAGGCCAATGCAGAAGTAACTTTACGTTGTAATCCCACCACTTGGCCGCTGGGGAACTGATCGTCTGGCTCCAAGAAGTTTTTTTCCTGTAGCAATACATTGGACTTCTATCTGAAAATACTAAGCGAATACATGTTTTTCATGTGTCATCATGGTCTCAAACATTTTATTTGGATTAAGTAATGTGGTGGTCCATCTTTAACTTTTTGCTTTGTTATTAAGATAACAAATAATCTGACAATTGACTGCAGTGCTGGGGTTTGATTAACATGTCGCTATAGCAGCAGCTTGCTATCAATCAATCAATCAAACTTTATTTATAAAGCACTTTACAACAGTCAGACTGATTCAGACCTTCGTATCTTCTTTTTATTCAATATGGGCATAGTTATAATGACATCCACTCGACTGCAGCTGTGGGTAACTGTTTACACTAGCAACACTGTGATATGACTTTGTTTGACACTGCTTGGTGAAGTTTCACTGCATCAGTAAGATAGCAGCTAATGTTAGCTCTCCTGTGAGCCCCCTGGCATGAACGCTTCGTACGCCACACTACTGTTCATCCAAATATGGTTACATCCTGTTTTTGGCTCCAACATGCCGTCCAGGAAGTGACAACTCGATTGGCCTCGAAACGACCCTTCAGAAACTAATGGGTGACGTCACGGTCATTTTGCCCATTACATTTACAGTCTATGGGTGAAAGTTATAGTTCAGTCCACGCTTAGAGTCACTCTGAGATGTCTCCTAAATCATTCCTAAAATAAAACACCTTGATAGAAGAGTTCAGCTTCAGTTAGGAGCTCTCTGAAAGGAGGATAAGAATGTTTAATGATACAGGCCCTGGTTTTCAGCTTTTAATCAAATGCACTGTTTCATTGCCTGTTGCTTTAAATGCAAATGCACCCCTGTTGACCACAACTATTTTCCAGTCTGTGCCATAGACACCATCATGTAGCACAGCATATTATTCCAAGATGGCAGGATAGTTTTGGTGGTGTGCAGTTCCTCTAATTGCTGCAACATGGAGACATAAAGTCATTTACACTTATTGTTTCAAACAATTCCAGTCAGTCCAATTTTAGAAAAAACTTAGATGGTGATTTGGACCCCCACCAAAATCAAATGCGCTATTCCTTCCCTAAAACTGTGTCAGTTCATTACTTTTTACTTAATGCTGCTGACAAAGAAACTAGCCATCTCTGGGAAAACTTTTTCTTAACTGTTTGAGTGTCATTTGTTCCTTCAACACAACCATCACCAATCACAAACACTCTGATAAGAGAAAAAAGAATATTACAACCTAGATTTGTCATATTTCATTTATCATCAGCTTCAAAACTGTAAAAAATAGTTCACAAACAGACATATTAGTTTGAACAGAAGAGCAACCAACCGCACAATGTTTTGTAGCCGTGTTTTACTTAAGCATTAGTTAATTTGTAAAATACTAAAACCCCCATTTTATTATTTCACATTTCCTATCCCCAGTCAAATATAAATTCAGGTCAAAAATGCACAAATACAACAAAAAAAATTAACAAACTAAGCAAACTACTCAAAAATTAGTAAAATGATCAAGATTAAGAAAAACAAAAAACAAAACTTCACAAAATAGTCCACAAAATAAACAAAATAATTAGATAAAATTAGATAAAATAACAAGTAAAGGGTGTGGGCTGAAGTTATAGAACTTATTTGGTACCTACCCCTGTTGCCTTGTAATACTCAGTGTACTAGGAAATAAAATACAAATGTACTGTACTGCTGCTGTGTTAAAAGTGTTTCTGAAGATAATTTAATTATAAACCCAGTGGCCAAAACATAGTGGATGATTAAACAGCCTTGTGTTATGACTTGAGACATTCATTTGTGAAGAGAAATACTTCACTGTGTGGACTAGAAACAGTGCTTGGGAGTTGTAATATTAACAACCACATCTCACAAACTGTGAAAAGTCTAGAGGATGTGATGTCAGTTGTGCCTAAGTATACATTAGCTCCTATGTGTTTACAGAATAGCCTCCTTTAAGAAAATCACAATTTCCACATTTTTTCAAATTACAATAGGTTTTGATTCTTTTATGTTCGACTTATAAATAAAACACTGTTGCAGTGTAGTTTTACTCACCTCTTATACACTTCAGGCCTGTATTTCATGCTTCACAAAGTGGATGCTTCCTCTACTGATCCTTCACAATCTCAGTGTAGCTTCCTGTTATTGATCAGCGACTTTATTGATCATTGAAGCTACGACACACAGCGAAGACGTCCATGCTCTGGTCATGAAACAGCATGTAATCAGTTGGAAAATGTTATCAAGGGGGAAGCAGTATGAAGAAAAGAGAAGTGAAAGAGTGTCAGTGAGAAAAGGAACTTATCCGTTTAAAACTGTAACATGAGCAGCTGTTCGGTGTTTGCAGCACGTAAGCAGAAAGAGGTGTTACATTTATATACGTATGATCAGAGAATTTTTCTTTAAACATCATAAATCAACACAATAATAATACTTTAAAAAAACTAATTTGAAACTGGATGAAGGTGAAAAAAATCGATTGAACAAGAACAAAAATCTAGTCAGAATGAGATGATCATCACAAAGAACAAAATGATGAAAAATCCACAAATTGACCAAAACATTAACAAAATTTTCCACAAAATATTCAAAAACTGAACATAAAAACAAACATAATTCAAATTTACAAAACAATTTGATCAAAAATGAATAAAACAATCAAATTAACAAAACAAAAAATTATCAAAATGAACAATTTAACCAAGAAATTGGCAAAAGCAGCCCAAAAAAATGATCAAAGACTGAAACAAAGTGCTACAAAATGATTATAATAACCGACAAAATGAACAAAAAGACCAAAAATCCACAAACTATTAAAAAAAGATGGAATATTCTGCACAATGAATAAAATTACCTAAATAATATGTCAGACAGAGACAGACAGACAGACAGATAGACAGACAGACAGACAGATAGATAGATAGATAGATAGATAGATAGATAGATAGATAGATAGATAGATAGATAGATA